>QEWY01001201.1:160159-180842 GCA_006503575.1 Baylisascaris schroederi
ATTGATCATGTTCGCTTTAGTTAATTGAAAAAAAAATTTCAACATAAGCATTTGATAAATACATGTGTATATGACTATCACTAATTTAATTACAAGGTTTTTTTTGAATTGAAAGCTTTTTTTAAATGCTTTACAAGCCGATTTTGATGTATTATCCGCTAGTGAAACATTGTTTGCAATTCATAAATCAATTCATTCTGCGTGGATATCTTTAATAATATACGTTTTGTGATGGATTATCTTTTATTTGTATTAAATAAAGCTCATTATTGAAAGGACATAAGAGGATTTCTTCAGTTACACCCGGGAATTAGGATTTGAGTTAGAAGTAAAAAACAGTGCTTATTTGTTTTCACTTGAAAATATTAGGCAGATTTATAAAAACTGTTGTGAAGAACGATGATTTGAAACTTATATGGAAAAGTTTTGTAAGTCAACTCAATGTTCGGCTAACTTTTCCTGATTGACATCAAATTAAGGTGAGTGTAGAATTCACTCGGTCGAATGGCTTAGAAAGATTCAATTTTAAGGACTCTCAGGAGAGCAGATTGAAGTTTCAAGGATTCTGGGGAATTTTTCGCTTTTTTGTTTTGAACGAAGGATTTCGTTCTTTTCGGTCTATTGTAATAGTTTAGGAAGAAATAAGTGGATGATGTTCGTAAATATTAAAATGGAAATTTAAAAAAAATGTGATAAAGTGAATGGTTTATAGAAGGAACGATGGAAGCAATACTGCCAGTAGTTGCAGCATCGTTGAGTAATCTATTCGTCAACAAGGAAACCAAAACTAACTTTATCTAATATTATGTAGAAAATGTTTTAAAAATTCTTGCTACTTAGTCGATATTTCAACGAATATACGATTGTCCTCATATCATTGCTTAGCAACAGCCATAACTCCGTATACAACGCTATCACCGGGTGGTGGCAAAGTTTTTGCGCTTTTTGCGCTAATCAGCTGAATAATAAGATATCATAAATTTGCAAATAAGACAGATTTAATTTACATAAAAGATAATAAAATTCAATTCATTCATCATCGAATATGTTGAAAACTGATGTGAATTTTCGCAAATATTTCATAATATTTCATATTTCATATGAAATTTTTCTTCTATCTTTTTCCTCCTTTTCCCCCTCATCATTTCCACAAATTCTTGTCTACTATCATTCGATATGGAGTGATTTTCATGGAAACCTTTAAAAACCCATAGGATATTCAATTATATCATCTGAAAACTCTTGCTATCAATTGGAAATTCTGTTTGGAGCACGTGATTTTTTACTCCGGCAAGCGATTTATTCATTCTAAAATACATTGAATTTAAAGACAGCATCGGTTCTACAACAATAATTTAGTGACCGTAGCTGAATTGGCAATGTTCCATCGAATTGTTCACCCATTCCATTGAAAGAGGTGGATTCGGGTGCACATCATGTGGCATGATGAAACGGCTGGCACGAAGTTTCTTGGAAGTGTTCTTCAGGTGTTGATTACAGATGTTGGTATTTACATGTGTAAAACAATAGCAATTGGTTGTATTTTGTGGTATTTCAGAAGTAATGACCAAGAACGATCGAGTCAGCAAAGAGAGAGGATGAATGAGTGAGCAGAGACAAGTGGGCCAACTGTATCCAAAACTACAGCTCCGCCTAGGATAGTAGCAGTGAGTGGTGCAGTTTACGGGGGGGAGGGAGGGGGGAATGAGGGATACGACATCTTATAGCGGTCCATTTATGCTGTCAAGTTTCAGGTGCCTTGAACGTTTTCGGACGTTCTTCGCCCCCATTACCGCCCCCTGCCCACCCCCACCACCTTACCAGCTGGAAATTTTCTTCTGGCCAACACTAGCAGCGAAGGGTAGATAAGAGGGGGAGAGGACCATTGCAAAAGGTGGGGATGTGAGTGCATGATAAGATAGGTATGGAAAAGATACGGGTAGGCATAGTTACAGCCGAACAAACGAGCCCATGAGTAGTGGGTGGCATTGGTTTCATTCCATCCGTTTTTAGATGCTTCTCCGACGACTTGAGAGTGTTCACGCTGAGGAACTAAGCTACGGATTTCTGTAGAACATGTGCCGCATTGGATAGGTTTAGAGCAAGTGGAGCAACTTCAAAACTTTGGGGAAGTAACGCCGGGTGTATCAAGCAGGAAGGAAGAGGTTGGATTAGGCAGACACCACTTTTCCCGGAGAAATATCCTCGAGATTGAACATAACTCTCCAATTTCCTGCCTTGGTAATACTCTATTACTATATACCGCGTCGTAACTTTGTTTGCGATCTCGTATCCCTAACGTTCTGCGTCTATTGTTAATTTCCCGTCATTTCGAATTTCCACCTTATATACATATATATACATATATATATATATATATATTCGTTTCATTATTTCAGGTTTTCGATGTCTGTTTTCTTAAGATTTGCAAGTCCTCGAATTTAGTTCTTGAAATTGTTAGAATAGTCATTTTCATAGAAATAACAAATTATTGAGATTGCTGTAGAAGTTGAGAAGTGAGCCTCAAGTTTAAATAATGTTTCTATGTCTGAAGTCGTTGCACCTCTTCGAGCAATAGGCTTATGTTAAACACAAATAGAATCTTGTGGATTTCACAAGTTCCAGATGGAATATAAAGAGAACATTTTGTGCTTTTTGGTACGGCATAATAAGAACTAAATAGTCTTTAAAGAATGATCTAATTAAGGCTCTGGCTTCACGATTATAGCTAAAGACTTAAAGTTGGACTTTGGATTCTAGAAAGAAGCTTCATTTCGGGATGTTGAAGTAAATAAAAATAATTTAGCGGATAAGTAAACATAATAAACATGTTGTATTCTGTTCAGTAAAAGCCGCCTCAAGTTGAAGTTGGTGACACGACAATAGCGCCACACTCTGTACCCATCGCCCAAGGCGCAAATGTCGTATAGTTGTTTAAAATAAACAACTTTTTCAGCCTATATTTATCTTTGTTGGCACGAACATGGACAATGTAGCAAAAATCGCATGGTACAATGATTATTGTGGTGTTTCGGCATGTTTTATTGCAGTCGTTCTCTTCACCTATTGTTGGCCGATCACGAATTTCGTTTCCTCGAAGGTATTCTCTCATTTAGTGCATTTTTATTAAAAAAAAATATCATTAATAGTGGTAATGATATTAAGTAATTAAATAGATTTAAAGTATAGGACAGGCAATTTAAAATATATTTACCGATAATATTTTTTAAATGTTTCCCTAAGTAGATTCCATCGGTACTTTCCATCTGATGTTCGAAAACAAATAGGAGATTAGAATAAAGGTATGCCTTTTTACGGATACCTTAGAGACATGAGCATAGTCTAATAATATATGGAGGGTGAGAAAAACGAATGAAAATGATTGGGTATAAGCGGAAATGAGGGTGAGCGTGGAGAGAAAGAAAGAGGTATTATTGAACCGTTTGTCAATATGGAGTTTTTCGTTTCGTTTTCATAATTTTTCTCATACCATTTTTTCCGTTTCGTGAAAAAAATCCTCATAAAAAAAATTCTCACTAGAGAATCTTTTTTTTTCAAATATTATTTTCTTCTCGGAGAAGAAAATGAGATGAAAGAGTAATTAAAAAGTAAAATATTGTCCACTTGCAAATCCAGAGGGAGGGGAATGAGAGAAGCAAAGAAACTTGGAGGAAAATATTGTCGACCATGAATGTGTTTTTCGAAAATTTCTTTCGATAAATCTTATTCGTTGCAATATTTGCATTATAGTTTGGTGCATTGTTACGTAGAGGAACGGCCGATGAGGAGGAAATCAATCGACTTGAAGTCGAATTGAGGGAAGAGCGTCACCAACTTGGTCTTCTATCACCAACAGCGCAATTTGCCGCCTACTTCAAGAAAGATCGACATGTGAATCGACTTGAATCGCAATATAAAATACTTGGTAAATTCGAGTTTCTCTTATTATTTCTTCGTATTATTTTTATTATTACTAAATAAATTGCAAGGACAACTGACAAAGTCATCGGACTTTAGCTTCGGTTATCTATGAAAGTTTCATACTGGGAGAGGTGTTGAATTGAGAAAAACATTTCATAGGTTCACCTTTCAATTTTCATTTTTTTTTAATCGTATTCCATCTTGCAAGCAATGTCCTTTTATGACGCCCAGTCAAGAATTTCCGAAGAATAGTGCGGTTCCTCTCATTCATCTCTTCGTTTTTCTTCGTCTTCTTCTCTTTCTTTGGGATTCCGACATGAAAATTTTATTTGATGATATTAAGGAAGAGGACGGGAGGTGGGGGAAGATAGGAGAGGGGAGCGGAGTGGAAATCAACTCAGATATACACGTCGAGCAAATAATAGATATACAGTTTGTTAAGTTATTTAGGCGATTGCATAGCCGGATAAAGTTGAAACATTTGACGACCAGACGGGTGGTTCTTGCTGAATCCGTATCGTAGACGCTTTTTTTTGATGGTAACCTCTTATAAATCGCCGGTTGAAGATGCATTGGCAAATCACTGACTAGAATCGAGCAATCATATTATGCTGTCACATGTTTTTAGTAAAAATATTTATATGAATTCACCAAAAAAAAAACAAACATAAAAGACGGAAATAAAGAAATTTTCTAATTTTTAGTGAAGGATAGTATTTTCTCATTCAAAAAAAGTAAAAAATATTTTATCACCTATTAACTGATCGATAAAAATCGATCGATATTTACAGTATCAAAACGACAGAAGGCAACATTCACAACATCAATAGTTCTAAAGGCGTTGTTTATATCGTTGTGTTATGTGACCGCAGTTGCACTAATGTTCTACTCGAGGCATGTTCAAGTTGGCACAATCGATTGCAACTATTTTTGGCCATTCAGCTTCCTTCTTCGAACTCCAAACATTGGTGCTCTTGAAGGCGACACAAAAGGTTATTCTATCATTTTTAATTGAAGCTTTTCTAAAGAATATGAGGTTGTATATTGCGAGTATTGTAACCTTTGTCAATTACCTGTAATCTTACCTGGTAAATGAAGGGAGAGACAGTTTGCTGGTCCGGGTTATCGCTAAAGCTTCGGTATTGTAAGTGCCGGAAGTATGGAAGCACCCTCGTGAAAAATTCACTCTTTTTTTTAGCAGAATTAAATCTCTGAATGATGGAATTTTTTTTTGCATATTGTTGAGGAGCTTAGCGGTAAAATAATATGACTGTAACGATGAAGTAATGCACAACATTCAGTAGGAATTCTTTATGATGCCCCTTATTCTAACACTCCTTTTAGATTGTACTAAGCCTGCTAGTATTGTCTAATCGGCCTATTTTTATATTTAATTATCGATGGGGATACAGATAATCGTCGAGGTTGCTTTAGGTGATTTCATTCAATTTAATTTGAATTATTATGTCTGTTGATTGCGCTCATTACATAGTTTACTATTTCAGTTATATTGTAAAGTCGAAGTTTCGCATATTCTAAAATTTTTATGTTATTGACATTTGTTTACTTTTGATATTGGCCCATCGTTAATGCTTCTATACGAGCTTTTATATGAATTTTAGGTGACTCTAATTTTGTCAATTTTTCGGACTCTTAAGATATAATTGATTAGTCTTTGAGTGAAGTATATATGCAAAGAAAAATTGTTCATTTATGCGCGTCGTTTGATTTCTGCTCCCACCCTTGACTCAATTAATATAAAAGAAAATGAAGCAGCGCAGTTGCGATCATTCTGGAAAGCCGTGGAGGCTTTTCTGTGATAATATTACAACAAATTTAAGCGTGAATTAAATAATTAATTTAATTTAATTATGGCACTGATGCAAATGATTTTAGAAGAAGTAATAAGAGAGATACTATAGGTTAGAGAAGGGAGTGGTTTCATATTGAAGCTGGAAACGTGAAATGCATTTTTATTTTCAATGAATAGTTGAGTGGACTCATTAAAGCTCTAATCGAATGCTGAAATATTAAAAAAAAAAAAACCACTTTAATCATCACTAATTGACTGAGTGAAATAGGAGTAAGACGATTCGTAAGGTTTGATCTGAGTGGGTTCATGAAAATTTTCGAGTGTTTTTGTTATTATTGAAATACGATGCCATATACTTATTTATATTTTTGTCTTTTTTATGCATTATCATTCGATATAGATCTATTGTTATTATTGATATTATTTTTAAATAATTAAGTGACAATCTATTTATATACATAAAATTATAAAGTTTGATTATTTTTATTTTAGAATGTCCAGTGACGTTATTCGCCGTCTTACTTCTATGCAGCTTTGTATGGAGGAATGCTGCTAGTGCCGATGAGAACAAATCAAAGCAAACGTGAAGCAATTTATTCTACGCTTAATTCTTTGTATTATAAAATGTTGTATTTGTTGTTGAGATGAAATTTTTGTATGCATTCAACCTTTTATTACTTTTGTAAAGTTTCCGGATGATTTCAGTGAGGTGGGGGAGGGGAATCAGGGGAAGGGGGGTTAGATGACAGTCATAACTTCAGTGTGTTCCGTAATCTCATCTGCCTTCAATATTTCTTTGTCGTATACCGTCTGTTTATATATCTCTAATTTTTGTCGCCCATATTTCCTTCGCTATTTTTGATGTGCATTTTTCTTTGTGTCGTTTTTTGCGTAGTTTCTTTTTTTTTACTGGTGGGTAGTGTTACCTTAATGTTGTGTTATGCCTCTTGCAGTATATTTCTCTATGCGATCGGTATGTATGTTTTGCCATCTTTTACATAGGTGGAGGGGGGAGGGGAGGGGAGTGCAAGTTGAAACGTCGAGTAGCCACATTTCTAAGGAGGAGATGCCTGTATTTTTCTTAGATATTTAAATGGATCGAACTTTAATCTATAGTAGCTTAAAAACTCCTAGAATTACTTTCTGTAACGGTTTTATTATTAAGCTCTTGGCCAGAAAGCCGCATTCTATCGCATTTTCTGGATATCATTAAGCATGCTTTTCTGATCATTTTCCATTCCAGGCGTCTGGTGTGAATTGCAAATGGTGATATAGAATTGCGAGAGCAAAGAGTCCCAAGCGTATAGAAGGGATTGAAAGTCAACACTGGAAAGCTATGCCATTTTTTTTATATCTTATGCGATTTTCGCATTGCATTTGTTTTGTTTGTTTGTTTGTTTGTTTTTGTCTCCTTATTTTTGCTCAGAAAATGTATGAAGACATAATTATGCTTAGGTATTTGAGAAGGAAGAGAAGAGACTCTAAAGTATCGGGATTGGAGGGTCTAGGAAGGTGCCATTTTAACGATCTTGAATTTGTCAAGTACTTATCAGTTTTTTGAAACCCGTGTTATACTACCTTCCACTCGTTGCATCTACCCTGTAAAATCCAGAATCTCTGCATCCTAACACAGTATTTCCACATTCTTTACGATGAGATGATCACCATTCAGTGTTTTCGCATTCGATTCAGGTGGTTGTTTATGTCGTCGATCCAAGTCGATTCATGGAGGGTTCAATTGCTTAGGTATAAAGAAATCATCTATAAAGTTCGTCTCTCGGGGAAGGTAATGTTATGTTAAGGCATATTCATGAATTTCCTTCTAAGCAAATAAATTTATATTTGAAGTAATTGTTTCGTCGACTAGAGTCATTGTGCCAATTGGATGTCGATCGTTTTCGTTTATGCTGCATTTGTTTGTATGTGTATATTATGTATGTTTGTTTGTTTATTTAGGTATTATCTAATTATATGGCATATTCCATATTACTATTCCGGGATCGGCTGCATTTTTTCTGCATTCATCAATATTTTGGTACCCGATAGAAGTCGTATACAATGACATTTATAGGAAATGGACATACGTGTCGGCTTTTATACATATGTTTGCAACGCTCAGTAGTTCTTTTCTTCAACCCTAAGGGGAAAAATATTTACCATTTTTATGGAAAAATTAAACTTTTTCATACTTTATGGATGGAATTTTCTCTTTGATGATATGAATACTCGAAAGCGAATTCAATTACAACTTGGAATTCGCGTTCATTTGATTAAATTTCATAATGAATTCGCCATTTTTTCAAAATTTGTCGGTTTTTTTGTGCGAAAAAGTTTTTTTTAATCCTATAGAAATTAATAACTTTGTGGTTGAGATATATAAACACTAAAAGCGATATCGCCCATAGTGGAGTTCATTAAGAATTGGGTCGTTTATTCTGTAAGTAATGTGCCACTTAGACGGAGTAATTTTTAATGGGGTTATTACTAATTTAAAAAATTTGAATAATCTCCATTTTCAGTTAATTTCGTTTTCGATTATCGCGAATTATAAGATGATAGATGGAAATGTGGTGCTAAATGTCGTTATGGTTATACTGTTAAAATCGCCTTCGAGAGTGCACAAAGTTTTATAGTTTATTTTTTAGTGGATTGATTTGTTTTGCAATTGTTTTCCATTCTTTTTTTTAAATTCTCAATTGCTTTATTTATTATTGAAAATAGTCTCATAAACAATTATGCGTGGCTCACATCTCTTCTTTTCTTTTTCAGTTCGTTCAAGCGAACTTCATTATTTCTACTAAAATATTCCTGTAAAGTATTGTTTTTTTTTTCCATTTTCCATCTATATTCCTCCACTCTCCTCAATCCTTATTTTCCCATCGTTCCCCTCATATTTCCATCCACCTATCCCCACATCGATACGATTCCATCGACAAAAATAGGTTTTTGTTTTTTCTTCAATTGCCTTATGAAACCAGATCATTCGGATCAGTTTATGAACCGGAAATATGGGAAATGTTTTTTTTATTTTTAAATTTTGTTTCCCAAATTTCACTCAAAAATCGACAAACGTTTTTAACGAAGATTATAGGCGGAAGATTTTGAGCTTTTTAATAGGCGATTTTTCTTTTATTTTGCGATATTCCAGATTTCATATCAAAGATTATTGGGGGGGGGGGGGGGGGGGGNAAGGAGATGACCTAGCAATTATCCATTTACTCAGAAACTCGAATGTGTTTAATGAGCTAGACGCGTCTGTAACATTCGCAATAGCTTATATTTAAATATATGATGTATGGTTGGTTTTCAGCAAAACGGAAGTGATAAAGAGCGGCCAAAGCCGCTTTATATTCATTATTTTATTTTATACGGGTATTGCGGCCATCTGGAGGCCATCAAGATGGAGACATTCGAAGGAAGGCATACACCTCTGCGAGATGTGGGAGAGGTAACGCTTCAGGTTTTTTGCTGTTAGGACATAATCGCGGCCAAAATTGAGCGATATGGGTGACTAGAACGACGTCTAGGTCATATAAGTCAGCATATAAGTCCATATAAGTCAGTTATATTGAATAAGGGTCCGGAGTGGGGATTGATCTACTTGTTAAGCTAGAACAGTTAAATAATCTGGTTTCGATCCATCCAGACGGCAGATTCTAGTGTTCTCAAAATTGTCCAGAGCCTGAAATACCTTTGGTGGCAATATTTCCAAAATTGATGAGGTGATATTGTTGCAGAATGTGGATAGGGGGACATCTGTGCTGGTCACAGAGGGTGATGGTCATTACGAGTGCTGGTCATCAAGGGACGATCTTCTCAAAATGGGCTATAAATTTAACGCACAAGGACGACTCTGTGATAAGGTCCTTATTTCTTTGATCCGCTATTGAGAATAAGGCGTATTGCTATAGATTCCGTCTTTCTAATTTTGCGGTATTATTTATATAGGATTCGTTTACTGCGTCTCTTCTCAGCAGACATTTGCGCCGCAACTCCAAGTTTTCTAGTGATTACGGGTCTGGATTTAATCGAGAGCTTAGGACCAAACTTTGACCATAGTCATGGGGATGGGTTAAACCGAGTTCCGATCCAACGACGATCTTTTATTAACCTCAAACCAGGATGGGCTTATCCTGTCACATTTTGAATTCGACTCTCCTTGACTGTAACAGAGAGAAGGGTTGGATTCAGTCCAGATCCCATTGTCATCACATGAGCACATGTCTACTGCCTCTGTGGTCGTTATTTGTTCGGTCATCTGAAGAACAGTATTGCCACGCTATGTGATTCTCAGGCAGACGTAAACTTCAGACTTCCTTTACTTCCATGCATCTCTGATCTACCTTTCTTTCTGTTGTTGTACCATTAAATTCACATAGATTTTATCTTTATCGATAAGGAAAATCGAATTTTAAGGAAAGAGGCGACGTGGTTGTGCTAGGGACAGCAAATACTATCGACCTGCAGCACGAACCTCAGGTCGAATGCCTTTTGCAAGCCGTTCGTAGCGAGGTGCATTCATTGCTCATCAAGAACTTTTCGATGAATTTCATCTATTTCCCTTCAGAGGTTTCTTTCATTATTTATGATTTGATTCGTACATGAAAAACCCTTTGTCATATCCATCTTTGCCTCATCCTCTCAGCACTTCCTTCCTTCCCCACTCATTCCCTTCCTGCCTCCTTCCCCCACCTTGTTGTCTCTTTTCACCCCTCCAGATTGGGATAGTGCAGCTTACCCAATATTGGAGCATCGTTGTAGCGATCAACACTCTCTTCAAGATTTGATTATTGTTTGCATAATTCTTTACTAGTTCGTTCTCAACATCTGTCGGAGACAACAGAGTCGAATTCCCACAGGTGACAGTTAGACGCTTTGCCATCCGACCGTGACTCTTCTTCTTCCTGCTTTCCCTCTCCAATTCCTCCCTCCCCCTTCCTATGCATATATTCACGATTGACGATATACAGAAAATAATTTATGCATCGATATGGCNTTTTTAATAAAACATTTATTTTTTTTAAAATTTTTTGTTTATTCTAATATAAGGTTATTATACCGAATCGAATGAATATTTTTTTTAAATTAAAGAAATCGAATTAATGAATATGTTAATTGTTAAATAAAACCATTAGCGTAGCATTTTGATATGTAAATTATTGAGCAGGATTTTATAGTCGTAAAATTTGAGATATCGATTAAATTTTGATGCTTTTTTTTTTCTAATTTGACGAGATGGATGCTCTCTTCTCTTCCCATAAAATTTCTATATTCAAATTGTAGAAAATAATATTCAAATTTTAACATTTTTCGAAGAATAGATGAGATCTTTAAGAAGCGGCTAACGTCGTTATGTCGCACAAATTATCCACCGTTGAGGGTGAGGGGTCGATCATATCCTGCGGCCTCCCCCATCTCCCCTTTTCATCCCCTCCCCCATCAAATGAGGAAAGTGGGGGGGAGGGGGGGAGGGGGGAGGGTAGAGATATGATCGGTGGATAGTTAATTAAGATATGTTGGAACGTTAAGATCTGAAGGGAAATCTAATAATCGAAAATTGAAATTGCTGTTTACGTTATCTGGGAAGAATTGCTTATTTAATAATATATTTAGGATTTGAATGTAGTTTTGAAATAGTTTTTTTTTATCAGTTAGTAGTGACGGCAAACTGATTAATGATAAGCAATCGTTAATGGTGATAACAGACAAAGACCATTACTGATTTAATCGCCGAATCAGTTAATGTGGTATTATTTTTTTGCGTTATGCATCTTATGAACTTGGACAATCTTTTGTTTTGTGCAATTTTTGAGTGATGAAGTTAAACTTTTTTTTTTCTATTTTCAAGGGCATTGAAGGGCATACAGATATAGAAAAGACTATAGAAGGCTTATCATTTTATTTACCAGGTTTTTTTTCTTTAACCGCTTTTTGAAAAATGCATCATCGTCCAGAAATTCCGGAAAATATTTCTGGAAGTGTGAGGTTATCTCGCTATTCATTTGTATTCAGAAATGAGATACTCCAAAGAATATAAGGTTAGTAATAGATTGGTTTGACGAGACGATTGATCGATGAGAGAAAAAAAATTGAAGATTTTATTTCAGAATTTTCTACTAACCGGAAGCAATTTTATATAAGTGTGATGTCACAGAGCGATGCGGTTGGTGTTCTTTTCGCAAATTTCAATCAGGATGCTACGTAAGTTATATTATTTTCGTCTAAATTTTTCAGTTGATTTCAGACCAAATTTGGTGAAAAACTTTGGAATATAAGGAAAACTTTAGAATATAAGGAAAAAAAATTTTTTTATGAAATATTTCCTCATTTATGAAACGCTTTTACGTAGGTTTTACTTAATTCAGTTGTTAAGTAATATCGATGAGAATTTAGATTCACCGCAGCGGCGTTAAAGCCAGATATTCCCATATGGGGATAGCATATCTAATTAGCGTATTCTAGCATTTTCAAATATTACAACATCCATTAGAGTGTAGTTTGAGAGAGATTTCTACGTATTGAGAAAGGCTTTGAGCGTTGCTTTTCTTTGAAAGCGAGCGGATATGGCAGGGGTCCATCTAAGCTGGATTTGTTTTCTTTAAACGTTAAAAATTATTATTATTTTTTTAAATTGTCTTAGATTGAGTTTGGGCTAGGGGCTTGAGAAATGATTTCTCTTCTAGCATGTAATTCTCCGTTCGAGAAATATTGCCATTAAGAAAATTGCTTTCATTAGCGTTCCATCTGAAGCAAGCATCCGACCGACCCAAAAATCGATGAGCAACAGTCTTTTATCTGTAGTTGATGAAGGTGATGGATAAGATTGGAATTTTTGGTTATATTTCTTAGTGCTATTCAGATTTAATTTTGGATCGTTTTTTGTGGTGAAGTTTACTCAATTAGTTTTCAATTCTCACCTAATCTTCCTCTCGCATACTCATTATTTCTTCCTTCATTTACATAACATTAACACTCTCAATGAGGCGATTTGTAACACAACTGGCCATAGAATAAAATTTTTATTAACCTCTTCCCTTAAACTGCCTACCTAGACATAAACATTGCCATATTGCTACTATAAAGTGAAATATTCTTGAATTGGAAAAACTGTTTTTTATTTAGTTTTCATTTCCTAAGAATGCGGTGATACTTCAGCGTGTCGGACGATTAACTGCTCCCTACCTTGCCAATGGCGCAAATGGTCACTCTGTTATCCGCTGTGTTTTTTGGTCATTTGAGCACAATTAAATGGTTGAATTCGAGATGTGATTGCACAATTGCACCTATATTATTTTTTTTTCGTTGGTATTCGATGGGATCGGTCGATTTGAGAGGGATGATTGCAAGAGCAAATATCAATCATATCACCAGCTATTTCGTACCATTTCCCGGCTTGTTACGGTTTTTTTTTTTTGCCATTTCAGATCGCTCGCCGTTGGCACTCATTCGGGATATTCACTGTATTCATTGGAAGCGGTCGAAACATTGAGAAAAATTCACGAAGATACTAGTGAGTAGCATTTTTATATTTTCAGTTCTTTTGGAATTTTGAGTATTACTTTTTTGATAAGTAAAGTGAGTGGAATATTTGTTGTTAATAACGAAAAATACAAATTAGTTTATCATTTCTTTCTTTCTCTTTCTCTCTCGCATTAGTTATTCAACATTTAATTGCAAAAATATGTTAATCTTTTTTTTTGTGATAAAATTCAAAACTTTCTTCTCTTGTTTAAAATATTTTCAAGAGGATGTATATATGAAGACAACGAGTTTGCTTAAGATAACTGAATTGACGAGGTTACGTCCTATATGAGGTAAGAAGATGATCCGATAAAAATAGACAGCTTTAAATCACCTATTTCATGGTGATCGGAAATGATAGAAAGAGGGATTTTTGTCAGTTTTTATTGGTTATTTTTTTCTATTTGGTTTTATTTAGAATGCTTATATACAGATTTTTTCCACGCGTTTCGTGAATTGAAAAATTCTCTACAAATCTCTTCCCTATCAAGGAAACCACCCCCTTCATTGTAATTCCAGTTTATTAAGCAAGAGTTCTGCGACAAGCATAAGGTTATACTCTCATAACTTCAGGTCAGAGTTCGTGTATTTCAGTTCATTTCGTGGACACTGATGTCATAAGTTACTTCCATGAATATATGTGTTGAAAGTGCTCAACCCTGGTGAAGTCAATGCTGTTCCTTAAGAAAGTATTACTGCCTTCTAGACAGTCCTGCTTTCCTATTTAAAGGGCAGGAAATTTTTAGAGGGGGAGTCGCTGGAGCAGTATTTTTGACCGGAAGTTCTCCTAACGAGGAAGGCATTTCTACCCTTTAGGGAATTCTAAACCATAATGAAAATAAGGGGGGATAGTCTGGCGGATGGGTGAGACGTGATTCTCGATGACATTTGTTGAGAAGGAAGTTTCAACAGTATCTATCTTGAGTAATCGTTTAGCTGCTGTAATATTTAATTTTAGAAGTGGAAGACACTTCAATAATCGAGCGTCTTTTCTCATCAAGTCTAATAGTGCTCGTATCACAACAAGCGCCTCGTAAACTTCGTGTTTATCACTTCCAAAAGGGCAATGAAATATGCACACAAAGTTATTCGAATACTATTCTTTCGGTTAAAATGAATAGAAAAGTTAGTTTAGTTTTTTTTGCATCGAACTTACTTTTATTCCTCTGAATTTTTTTTTTTAAAATTATTGCGAGGAAAAATATTCCTTCTTTTTTTCGATCTTCATCTCTGCAGTACTTACCTCGTCAATACGCAGCCTAATATCTGTGAAATGTTCATCTTTATGTCATGTATTAGTACACTGTAAACCTTTTTTATATTGATTGAAAGAAAGAAAGTGGAAAAAGATTCTAAAAAGCTTTTTTTTAAAGCATCTGAATAAAGAAGAGAAATGTCACTTAAAATGATTAAGTTGAATATATAAAAATCAAGCATACATACGATAAAAATGATTTCAACCAAAATACTGATTACATCAAATTTGAGGTTGCCAAGAAGAAAGTGTATTATAACTAGGGTTTAATTCTCACGCTTATAAAAATTATTCGTTCATTTGTTTGGGTTCGTGAACGTATCCAAATCTTTTTTAGTTTTTTTTTTGTTTCGGCCGTTTTTTTTTTTACCCCATCCTGCTCCAATCCCCCCTCTTCTTGTGACCAACTTTCGGAAGTTTCAAGTTTTTTGACTGCTTTGTCGTCTGAAAGTAAATACTGATGTTGCTGCTCAAAGATAATAACTAAGGGAATGTGGTTTATTGCACTGTTTTAGTTCATAAAGATGAAAGGAAAGGGAGTGGAGAAGGAGCTGAGAGACGAGAAAAAAGAAAAGAAGAAGGGAAATAGAACAGGGGATGGAGGAAGGAGAGGAGTGATGTATATTGGCTCTTAAATATACTGGCCTAGTTAAAATAACAATCGATTTTTAATTTTTATGCCAAGAAATATGCCAAAACTGAAATGTTTTTTTTTTTCAGCATTTAATTGTATGTTTGGAGGAGAAAATTTTTGTTCATCATATACGCGATATGAAAGTAAGTCAAATTTTATCGTTTTTTTTAAAAATGTTCCCATATTTTTCAGAATTAATTGCATATAGCATAATTGACTTTTGTTTTGCAAAGAAAAGATTAAAGGTTCAGCCGAAAAAAGTTTACGCATCGTTGCAGAGAAAAGCTCAACGAGGTGCAGTATGTTTAGTTCGGAAGAAAAGAAGTGAAGAGTTCATGTATATAGGATTGAACCAAAATTATGCAGTGGAGTGGCATACTTAAAGGTGGTGCAAACCAAAATTATAAGACGAGATGTCATTTGTATGTGACCAAAGATGGAGAAAAGCGATCCATGGCATATTTTGGTTGTCTAGTAAGACAGTGGTTGGCGACAAAATTCGCATCTGGTTTTTTTCTGAAGCTCATGGCTAAGGTGCACATCTATTATATGTTCAACAAACTTTTAAATGTTTGAAGGTGGTGCATACGATTCGAGACACCCCTCCAAATGTCCATGGAATCATGGACCTAACGACGGCAAATGATTCAGAATCCTATTTGGCATATCCGGGCTCCATTGATGATGGACGAGGTTTGTATAATGATTGTTCTAGAATCAGAATGTGTTTGGGGTGATACGACGTTTAGGTTGCTTATTTTGATTGGCTGTTTTGAATGTAAACGAGTATTACATTCCTAGAAACTAGTAATAACAATTTTCAGTTTCTAGAAATAAAGCGATCTCATTGTAGAATGGAATTGAAAGCTTGTAAAATGACCACGCTGGTAAATTTAAATTGCAAATCAAAGCTTTTCGGCTCTAATAATTTACTTGAGTAATTAGTAGATTGACGTCATTAAGTAAAGCATGAATGAAGCAATATTTATAAACGGAAGTGAATTTGAGTTTAAATTTGATGTATTGCAGTGAATGTTTTTGATGCAACAAATTTAACGGCACTATTGACGATTCACGCACATGATAGTCTATTGGCAGCGTTACGATTCAGTAATGATGCTAAAAAATTGGCAACCGCATCGACAAAAGGCACTGTGATACGTGTTTTTGCAATTCCAAGTGGGGAACGCCTTTTCGAATTTACGAGAGGATTGAAAAGGTTTGATTCACTCTTTCATTTTTTTTAATTTTTGTGTTGTGAAGTTTATTGCGTCCTTTTTGTTTGTTAAGTTGAGGAGAGGGGAGGGGAGAGAGAGAAGGTAATAAAAAAATTAACCAGTGTGAAGTGCTTTTATAAAAGGAGGAAGGAATAATAGTTCTTGTCTGTCGCAACCATTTACTTCTTAGAATTTTGTGTTATAATAGTTGTTCTTGCCAAGCAGTATGTATTCTAATGAAGATTTTTTGCTGAGATAATGAAATATTTTCATAAAAATCTCAAATTTTTTTTACTGGACATCTCATCTCTTATCTTAGATTAGTGAAAAAGGTAGAAAAAAAAGCCAATTATGGATTGTTGGCTTAGTATTCTTCTTCTTCAGCAAATTCCTCTAACATTTTTTGAACAATATTTTTTTCAAATTACAAACGTTTTCTTAATGTTTTAATAGTGTTATTTTATTCAATTTAATTCATATAAGCGCAATGTTTTCGTTGATGATTTTATTGTTTTATTTTACTTTATAAAACAATAAGAAAGAACCCAAAAGCTGTTTTTAGACGTTCACAAAGTTGAGATGATTAATATTTTCGTTTAGATGTGTTGCAATTTGTTCGTTGGCATTCAGTAAGGATTCTCTTTATTTGTGTTCATCGAGTAACACAGAAACTGTACATGTTTATAAACTCGAAAAGCTTGATGATCAAACACAACAAAGGTTTGTACTATTCTTAAGCAACGTTGATAAGTGAAGAAATTTTCTTTTTTGTTTAATCAAGTTGGGAAGAGGGAGCTGGGGAGGGGAGGGGAAGAAAAGAAGATGAGAAATTAGGGAGTGCATAGCGGCAAAGTATTGTGAGTTCTTAGTCGTTCGTTCTGCTTCTATTAACGCGATGTTCGTTTCTTTTTAACAGCTTCACAAGTACTTCTGTTCCATTATTTTTTTATTTTATCTGATTTGACTCCTTTCTGGATATTTGCTTTCATTTTTTTAGTTTCTTAGGTTTATTATTTATAGATTTAAAAGACGAAAGGAAGGATTGATGAAAATCAAAGAGAGAGAAAACAATGGAAGAGATTGGTGAAGGAAATTGGAAAGGAAAATTGGGAAAATATTTTAGTTAGTTAGTTTGGATTGATGCAAAAAAACTTCATGACGTCATTGTCCAGAATATGCCCAACGCTTTCTGCCAGATAGGGACAGGGTGGTGGGGGTTGTTTTGCAATCGTGAAGGATTTTCCTTATCTTTCTAGCCTCTTTTTCTATACAGATACACAGTTTTGACAACAATATTTAGCCTAGTTGAATTTCAGGTCTTCAATCGATGAGGGAGTTGGTGCGTGGGTTGGGTATTTCTCAAAAGCAGCCAGTAGCTATTTGCCAGCACAGATGAACGATCTGTTGCTACGAGAAAAGAGTTTTGCTACTGCAAGGTTGCCAGCGGTTGGCACCAAAAATGCTGTCGCATTACCCATGTGAGCTTTTTTTTTATGTTTTTCTTCGCAGAAATTATTTTAACTCATCGTCTAATTGATTCGTATAGAAAGATCATTGGCAGTATTCGTTGAATTTGGTTTTGTTTGTTTTCTTAGAAAAACATACTATTTGCTTTGCTCGTTGCAGTGTTTCCACGACGCAGTGTTTTTCGTTGGTTCATCTAACTTGCCTTTGAAAGGAAAAAATGTCCCTCCTAAACGTGAAGGGAAGTTCAATTAAAGATTCTTTAGTAATATCAGAGGGTTTTTAAGCACTTCATCACAACTTCAGCAAATTTCTAGTTCTGTTTACTCTGTTTCTAGTATCGGTGGGAAACTCCACTTACTAGTGGCCACTACGGATGGATATCTATACTGCTATCAGGTGGAAGCGGAAGGAGGAGAGTGTACACTTGCTCGACAACATAAAATTGGCGTTCAGGTTAGCTCACCAATTTACAGGACAATTTTCACAGTAACCATTATGCCTATATGTAGGTGGCATGTGTAGGCATATTTATTTGACGATTCAGTAATTTCAACTCGCTAAACAATTTAAGCGTTTATTTCACATTTCTTATGGGATCTCCATAAGGTGGGTTTGCTTCGGCCGATCATATCCCAAATACTAATGGGCACTTTCTTTAAATCTGCTATGAAATTTGTAGGTGAGGTTTTCATGCTTGAAGCAAAATTGGAGATATGTAGAGCGTTTTGGGATTTTGTGGGATTGCCTAAAGTTTACGGTTGTATCTTTTGCGCTTTATGAATTGAAGATTCGGAAACGTTCACAACATTGGCTCTTGTGCATAGGCATATGTAATGAATATCCCTATAACAATAATGCAATTGGTGTTTGGTTAATTTCGGGATGGGAATGGGAAAAAGGGGGAAAGAGGAGGGAAGAGGTATTTATAGAGTGGTTGCTCTGTTTTACGGCGATGATGTAGCTAATAATGCAAAATGTCTACCGCCAAATAATATAGTTAACGTATTGCAGGTGGATGCATCAATATTGGTTGGTAATGAGAGTCGTGCCTCTCCGATGGGTACAGTGGAAAAAGGCGTCGCTCCTGGAGGGGAACCTGCGCCGCCTCGTATTAACGACCTCGACGAGTTTCCACCAATGAGTCATTGTACTGACTAAACTGATTCGTAGTAGATCGGTAGTAGTCATTGAAGTTGTGATGTATATCTAACACTCCAGGTTCTTTTTTGTGGGGAGGGGGAGGGTGTTCCTTCAGTTTTTTGTGTGCAAAATATCGATTACTTCGACAAGCTTCCATATTTCATGTTCTCCCCGCTTCATTCCAGAATTTCCGGGTATTCAATATTTTTGTTGTTGTTCTGGATTATTCCGTTAGTGGAGTGTAAATTATCGGTAGAAAGTGAATGGACGCAATGATTTTCGAAGAGAGACACTAAGTGATCGGTTTAAGAAGGAAGAAGGCAGGTGGGGGGGAGGGGAGGGGATGGATGAAGGGAATAAAATGCGAACTTGCGTAGGTTAAGCAGCGACCATTGCATTGCCATTGCGTTGGTTTGGGGAATACGATGTTAGCCCATCTTTCTTCCTGTTACATTTCCGAGTCTAATAATTTTTCGTTGTTTTAATGTTTTCACTACCTGTTTTCCTATTTCTTGACAGCGAATCAATTGCAGTGAGGTGGGAATATCCCTCTCTAGTAGCGAAATTCGTGCTGAAAGAGGCAGAACCCTTCCCTCTCCCCCTCCCCCTTGCCACTTTCTTTCATTAAGATCATCGTTCGGCAATTGATTTTTGGGTAGGTTTATTATTTAAACTGCAATGTAGATTCCGTTGTTTCTATTTTTGCGATGTTCACTAAGGGTCGCGTTTTCATAGGGGCTGATATTTGTTTTAATCGTTTTACTCCTTATCGACATTTAAATATTATTTCAGTGAATAAGAAATTATTACACTGAAGTACGTTAATGCTATAAGCGGNAAAGTCGATCAAAAACTTCGTTCTCAAATCGATTCTAATTAATTGTCTATCATATAAAAGTTTAAGCTTTAATGGTGATAAAACCCTAGATCAGATAGGCATTCCACGCCCCTTTACCTATCGCACGCTATTACCCTCGAGGCAAAACGATACTCGGCGTTTAACAACAGATCACCCCTTTTTGAGTATCTATCATTTTCAATTTTTCTTCGGTATGCGTCTATCACTATTACTATCGGCTTCTATGCCAATATTATAACAACAATTTTGCTTAACGTTATTTCAGGAGAACATTTTTTTTCAGGTTTTATTCCCTTAAATAATCCTTTTTTTTAATATTCAAAACAATCTTCATTCTTTAAGTCTGACTTGCTGACGGTATGTATATACTTTTGCATATTATTTACGTTAATTGTGATCTAGTGATTGTATATTTTTGAATTTCGCAATGCTGAAATTATTTGGCGCCTTATTGCTTCTCAATGAAAATGTGCAGTGATTTTTCAGTTCCATGAATGCTTGACTTGTACTACGTAATATATTAAACTTCGTAAAGCAACCATTTTTTGGCAGTGGTTTGAAGTGGAGGGTTAGAAGGAGGGAAGGATGCGCAATTTTTTGACTCTGAGTTGTTTGGTTTTTTAGTCGTTTAACCCGGGCACTCTCCTAATAATTTTTGCTTTTTTTGCTTTGAAGAGAACTTTTGAAATTGGTGACATAAGTAAAAGTTCACATTGTGGTAGATGCGTGTTCAGTGGTTCAGCGGTAAAGCATTAGCCCGGTAAGCACAATGTTATGGGTTCATACCTGTCTGGTAGGTTTTTTTTGGACATAAGACAGTGAAAGTTGGTTTATCTTTTTTCTTAAAATTTTTTTT
>QEWY01001208.1:0-33105 GCA_006503575.1 Baylisascaris schroederi
ACAATTACATGAATCATGAACAAAATTGTGCATCATAAATGCACATTTTAAAGCGGATGATCGCACACATAAACCTCCAAAACGCTTACTTCCGGCCACTAGCTCTTGTATGACACTGAATTTCTCTGGAATTTGCAGCGTTTCACTACTGCTAAAAAGTTATCGAAATTTGTGAATTGTATCCTCCGCGCTTTATAGCAAAAATGTTCCCTAGCGTAGACAACGTTCAGTAACCGTAAAGAAAAAAACTGGAAGATGATGTAAAATTAATGTAACATTTTTATCGAGTATCTCCCCATTTGAACAATGTGCCTCAAAAAATAAGTGGTAGCTGTGGTGTCTTTTACTTTCATCTGTATCCTTTCATATATGGCTTCGTTTCGGGAAGCCACATATGAAAGGGCTGCTAGGGAATATCGGGAGGTGCGGTGGAAGGACATAAAAGAGTAAAGTTTAATTCTCATATCCCTTGCCACAGCGGGCTAATCACACAAACACTTTACGACTGATCATTGGTTACAACGAATGTGCCCTCAGGCATTGCTTACTTTAAAAAAGTTGTAACAGAATGCAAAATTGGCCGCTAAGTACAACTGCAAATTTTCGACTGAAGATTGGTGCGGGTACCGGAGTGAATGGGCATTTCGTGCCACATCCATTTCATGACTCCATACCAATTTGGGTTTCCAATTTTTGGTACAACAAATATTCGTGGTCCGAGTGCCCGTGCGTCGAGTTATTTGCTCAGCATTTACGGCTTATCGTCTTAGAAGTAGCGGAACACCGACCAGGGTAAAACAAAACGCTTCCATACGTGGACTATTGAGTTTATAAGCAGCGGTGCTTAGGTGGAAGCATAATCTTTTATAGGATGGTGCAATTTTAGATACTCTCGAGCTGACACAGATCTGTCCCGAATCTCAGGAAATGCGAGCACACGCATTCCCTTCCGACCTCGACGTGCATGCAGGTTCGGGAGCTGCACGTATGTAGCCTCGCAAATCGCGGGCTCCACGCCTAATCTCGGGGATTTTCACTTCGGATCAGTCCGAGAATAGCATCAGTCTCTGCTCTTTGAGCTTCATGTAATAATGTTACAGAAAAATCGTCGCCAACCGAGAAGGAACGAGTCAACCTTCGCTTAGGTTTTGACGAGTGATAAAACAATGTTATCGATGGTTCCCGGTAGCGAGTTTCATAAATATGTGATGGTCATTCGCTAATTTGAGAACGTTGCTACCTTCAGCCAATTGCAACACGTGTTAAGAGCGCAATATTCAACTTCTCCAAAAGAAAACTTGCCTTGCATGATATGAACCACATTGAAACCGACAGTGAATGGGAACGGCCGATAGTTGCATAGCGGCTTTTCAGACTAAGACCGCGTAAAGCAGCACTGCAATTTCAACTGACTGCATGCAGTGGATCTCAAGATATGCTCATAGGAACGGAGAGCACGATGTATATCATCAATGTTTTCTACACGAAAAAAGAAGAGACTATTCTGCTGGAGAATGTCATGCGTTCAGGAAACACCGCCCATTTTACTGAACATAGCCAATTGAGAACAGAGCTTTTTTAATGCCTGGGTCATTGGAACCCTCAATTAAGAATGACTGAGGTTTGGGTAGCGATGTCAAATGCTGTGCTAGAATTAAGTTTTAGCTTCTTATGCCGAAAGTCTCCTAATGACATAACGAACTCCGCAGCACAACAGCAAGGTGCAGCATAGCATGCACTAACTGATGACTCCGTCCAAACTCAGTGTTGTGTAAAATCACTTAATGAAGTCGGAATCCCCTTGACCAGCGGCTCTCTCCATTGTTTTGTTTTGCTACTTTGCATCGCTTCTAGAAGATGCCATCGCTAGGTACGATTAACTGAGGCAGCTTGTGGCTTGTCGCTGTGGATTCTTGTGGGTTTCCACTCGAAACTGTAATTTCACGTTCTTCGTTTCCGCAATTGCTACGCGAGCCATCAACAACCGCCGCTTGTGCGGGCAGTTCCCTTGAACCAACATCCTGCAATCCTTGTCAGTTCGATATCAAGGTTTTCCAAAAGACGAGAAAACATCTAGCAATAGTTACATATCGGTGAATGCTCTTAATGGTAGCGGGAAACTTGAAATGATCATCAAGATGATGGCTTCGCTCATAATCATATGCAGCAAATCTTTCATTGAGGAGAAGTGACTCGGCTATGCCGACAGAAGTCGAGAATATGTTAGCACAATAAACTTCAAAATCGGCAAACTCGCACTTGGAAACAACAGATCTGTCGCATGCGTGCCTGTGACCGTAAAGACATCGGAGCCGCTCATGACTATCATTCCTCAATCTGTGCTAGTTCGTGACGGATATCTCACGTCTTAAATTTCTAAATCACCTGTCCCGAAAACGGCATCATAAAAGTGGCCGATTCTGGCCATGTCCATCGTGATTACCAGTTAACTGCGGTCAGTAAGCTCATTTACGAAAATTTCCATACACATGGATTGGTTAAAAACGGAAAGAATTGAATGCCTGAATGCGCTTTTTGAGAATGCGTGTTTAAAGATCGGATAATTGAAATGTTGCCACAAGCAGCTCCATAAATCACTAATTTTTGCTCGAAGAGTGATGGAAAAGTGGGCTCTTCGAGTTGACTTTTTTGGTCAGCCTTGTGGTATGAGGTGCTCTGCAGAGATTAATCGCCTACTTTCGTTTCTTTTCCGCTGATTCCTTTTCCTCCAGCACATATTTTCCTTCAGCGTGTTGCCTTCATAAAGAAGAAGAGACAAAACACCAAAGCCCTTCTTTACGATCACTACGAATAGTGGGAAAAGCATGTCTGTGAATCTCAAAAATGCGGTTATCTGCCAATTATTCCCTCATTCATGGCATCCCCTTCACCTCTTCCTCCTACCTGTTCCTCTCCTCTACTGTGTGGCAGTTCAACCTGCCTCATATCTCTCCAATTCACCTCCTTTGCAGTCGCAGGTGGCTTAACGCGAATCCGCGCCACAGGTCTCATGACCGCATCATTTCTGATCTAGGCAAGAGAGGCTACTTTATATTTGCTATGATAAAAGCTGTGGGGAATGCGAACTTCTCGACCTGACTGCTTAGAATGTTTTGTTCACTCGACGCATCACTGAATTCAGACCAAAGCGCCCTTATGGTTTTATAATCGGGATTATTGCGGTCGCGCACGCAATATATTTTTCGCTGAGCGAATCTGAAAATAGTCGTTTTCATGATTTGCTGATTTATTGCCGTAAATAACGTCAACACATACATCAATATCAGAGGTGTAATCCATAAGCCCTGCATCAATTTGACATAGCATGCCATCCTCTTCCGTTCCTTTTCAATATAAGGCCTTGCTTTAAAGTTGCACTTCCTCTCCAGCGTGCATGTAAAACTACTTGTTAAATAAATGTCAACGACTGAACTAATGTCTTGCGGATGGATTTTTGATCTTGTAAAATACTCGAACGAATGTTCTCTGCATCACGACGAATTAAACCACGAAGGCTAGCAGAAAAAAACTTCCAACTCGAATTTGGTAGCAGTTTATATGGAAAGTTTAAGATGTCTTGGACAATTTCACCGTTGGCTCAATGACGCGGAAGGAGGCACAATAGGGCCATATGGAGTAAGAAATTTTTCCTCATAGATATTTCCACAAATGACCCACTCCCAGCACCCCGTTCTTGTCGAACCCTCATTTTTGCATTAAATAACTAACATAGTCGTGTAAAGACACTTAAAATCTTCATCACTTATACAACGCCTGCCGACATGAAAATGACTCCAAATCTTTAAAAAAACGCAAATTAATATGAATAAAATACAAAACACAGCCAATACGCCCCAATACATGTGATCTGTTGTGTTTATTTAAGCTGTACAATGAACCGCCTAACTCTGCCATTAGAAAGTTCGTGGAAGGGAACATACGCTAGCAGTGTGCCCTGAATCTACGCCTCACAAAATTCATGCTCGTTTTCCATCTTTTCTATTCTGCATTCCATCCTGATTTCTTAAGATATTTCTGCTCGTTCCCTTCCGGTTTGATTCTCCTTTTCGTCATTATCAATATGGCAGATTTGATTTTTACTGTAATGGACTACTTTTTTCTTTCATCGCTCTATGCTACATCGACAAATGATCTTCTTTTTTTCTTTCACCGCTCTATGCTACATCGACAAATGATTTTCGTAGAAGAGTTGGATATGCTGATACTAGCATGCTAGATGTTTCCTGTTTTTAATTTTCATCACTGTTTCTTGAGTGAACGGCTCAAGTGATGGATTTCCTTCCTCGAGATATTGAGGAACTTCATCTCGCACTTGCACCTCTGAATTCTGTAGAAGGCGAAAATAGAAACTGTTATCTTTCGTTCGAAGCAGACAGCATTCCGCATTGGAGGTAAGTGCAGGATGAAATTATATAATATAATCTTCGATGTTCCAAGCAATCAGCTATATTAGTCATTAGGCGTTGAATCTCACTAGCTTAGACGTTCAACCAAACAAACGCTCGGAGGACCAAAAACATAAACCATTTCCCTTAACGGCAACGAAACAATGAATCTTTGCCGTATCAAAACAACAATAGGCATGATTCAGTCAACTCTGAGTGTTACTGTGTTCCATGATGAATAGAAGGATACACAGCTGCAGGAGGTATTGGTTCGCTCAAAAAATTGACATGGATACAACGGTTTGCTGTTCCATTCACGCTGCTCAAATTTAATGTTGCACAAATGGTTGTTACCTGATTCGTGGATTCCTTCCGGGCGATGACGCCGCTTGCGGTTCTCGACTGTTGCTTCTTTGAGCCTGTGAAAAGAGGTGTTGAAATAACCAAAGGAAGAACAATTCCGGATTAATTTCGCATAACCATGGCAAATCCGCTCCCGAAGTAATTGGGAAAGGAGGTTCTAGTGACGTACTGGAAGAGACATTACTATAATACCTTCTGGTGTTTTCATGTGACAACCGTGTGCAAGCCGAGACCACAGTGGAGCGCAATTTACTGTGTACCATTGCGTTAATTTGCCGACTAATGAAGGAAGCCTTCGTACTCTAGACTGCTATCACTAAGGGTCCTAAAAATCCATTTCCATTAACCGTTCACTTGATGCCCAATAAAAAAGCTTTTGCTGCCTTGTAGATCGGCGCATTACCCCTCGTTTCAAAAACAGAAAAGCGCACGCACTCCAAACCCACTACAGCAGCTTCAAATTCGCTGAGAAGTCAGGAAATCCCAATAAAAATAAACGAACGTGCGACCACCGATACGAAAACTTCATTTGCCATTGTGGCATGGTCTGAAGTTTTGAGGCGGCCATCTGCGAGGGTTCTGAAACCTGAGATTTGGCTCTAGTAGTGGTGCTTGCTCTGAAGACGTGGCCTTTTGCACAGTTTCAAATGGTAGTTACCAAAGAGCGCGAAAGACTTGTTGAAATGATGGACAGCACCTCGTAGTTAGTTTTACGTTCAACAAACTAGCAAACGGTTCCAATCAGCTTATGCAATGTTCACACCGGACGGATAGCCTCGTACGTCATGCACTGAGATGCTCGACAGAAATTCCAGGATCTGAAGTAATTTTGAGCCTCCAAAAACATGCCCGCGCATGCATCAGAAATGCGTTAACATACTCCAAATTGTCCCTCCCGATCATACGTCACTGCGACCCTAAGTTCCTTTTCCAGATATGCCCGCAACATTCGTCAGTGTCTTGTAAAGTTAAAACTACTTTGCTCTGTTCGTTGGTTCCGAAAAGTTCGCAGCGAGAGCGAACAGCTTCTTCTAGCTCAAACTCAATCACCAGAGTCTTGTGAAGTCTGTAACCGTCACATGTTCAACAACTTCACAAAAGCATACTTGAACACTTCTACTAATCAAAGATACATGTTTCGGTAATTTATCTTAACGGTTCGACCTCTAACATAAGGAAATTGCTTCGCACCCCGACACGTAACATTGCAATACTATTGTGTAAATACACAGGGGTCAAGTTGTTGGCCCGTTCAGTACCGCGGTTTTTTGCGTAGGCACAACACGATGCTCTCGTCGCATGTTGTGGCGCTACTGCCGAGCTATCATGCTCCTTGCTTTGCACTAGGTCGAATGTAAAAGATATCTTTGCATACCACGCCTCAGAATTTTGCTGGTTTGTAACTTACTGTGATTTCCATAAACGGTTCTCTTACCTGTCATACATCCTGCATATCCGAACGCACCCACAGTTCCTAACAGCTTTCTTACCTGTTTCTCGACCAAGGTTTTGGCTATAGGTATCGCCAGCCTGCGTCGCAACTGTTTGGCGCTTTATATTTTCTAACTCACCATCATCATGTCGATCAACTTTTCTCGATTTTGCAGGTCTGAAAAAGTGCAGCCGAAGTAAGGAGCAAAAGCTGCTGCTTATGCAGCGGATGGTCGTTCGAAGAAACTTTCTACTGCATAAGTTCAGTAAGCCATTGTCTGCAAGCAAGTGTACATATGTGCCGAGATGTTATGTTGCTGTCGTATACAGACGAGATGCAATGAGACGTAGAGTTTACGGGGGGCTCAGCCGAACTCATACAACACGGAAAGCCATCAAATAACAGAGTACAATGCAAACAATGTCATACGGGTTTGAAAACACTCATCCACCCAAGGAGACAGAGCACGCAGTATGATAGGGCGGAGAAGAATAGATATCACTGAGCTCGATGTGTGCAAAACGAATTGCTGCGTGATCGTTTCCATAACGTCGCGCGAAAGCGAAGTCGTAGCGTCGTCCTTCCACACAACACAAGATGGCGCCAATTATAGAATTATTGGGATGGTAGATGACAACACAAAGTCTCTTTAGAGCTTTGCTATAGAAAAAACTGTTTGGAACAAAGTCTTCAGGATGAAGCGCTGCGGAACGGAGCCGTTAGAGCAAGCGCTATGCATCGCTGCTGATGTTGTGTTGCTTTGCTGAAGGGTACCTGATGTGGAAAGATGCGTTTGCGGCATATATTGTTGATGTAGAAAATGCTCACCTGGCCTCTGGCTGTCTCGTTAGAGGTGATGGCTTCGGCAATTTGCAATTTGCTTTCCCATTCATCTTAAATTTAATATTGCTATTGAAAGATGTGCATGCAACAAATCCTCCTTCTTCTCATCACTTGGTTGAATTTCTTCTACTTCCTTTTCCATCTTTCCAGCCCATTATCCAATTAGCTTTTTCTCAGTTATAAAGTTAATACAGTGATCCTATTATATACTGTCGCTATGTTTGTTGGATATCACCAGTTTAACCCCTTTGTTAATTGAGAGTCGCATCTATAAAATAACGGAAACGAAAAATACAAGTAACGACCGAAGTGGAAATTAGTTAAGTTAATTCAAAGAAGAATAAAAACTTAGCAGCACTTGGCTGATGAGGTGAAGGATCCACACATCAAAAAAACGAATTGAGATTCTTCTCGTTTTCTCGCTTGGATTTCACTTAGATTGTCCCAAAATCTTGCTGTGAGGCTCGGAGTGTGATAGCGATAGCTTCGTCACTTTTCTTTGACATGGGTGAAACCCACCACACAGGTTGCGCCTCACTAGTAACTGGACTAAATGTTGGCTATTTTTAGAGCACCAGGCTGTACAGCACATTCGTACACGTCCAAACAATCTGTTTCCCTGCAGAGTGCTTGATACTGACTGAACATCGAGAGTACTTTAAAACAGAATGAATCAGTCGAAGGAGAGTTTGTGCTGGCACATCGTTTGACAAACTATGTGCTATGCTGCGATCGCTTATGACTTTGTGTGAATGCATAAACTCTTGCTCAGTAGTAGTTCAGGGGGATAGGCAAACTCACATCTTCATTTGACGCTCGAGGCTGTATTTGCGGTGATGCTTTTATATTCATTCGCTTTGTTGTCGTACCTAATATCTCCTTAGCGTTACACTGAAACTTGGTGTCATAATAGCGTAGGGGGGGGTGGGGGTGGAACAATTTTTCGCTGCATCTTGAAGTATGTTGAGGAGATACCGCTACCAATTATAACACAGCGCAAGTAAGTAGAGTATGCTATTATCATGAAGTCGAACGTGATACAGATCAGCATTGTATGCTAACCATAATGATAGCATTAGTCCCAAACTTTTTGAAGACCGAGGGGTGGCAGTGCTCAACAAGCTACTATTTCTTCACATTTTCCTACAGTTATTCTTTAATCAAAAAAGCTGCTGCAATTCTGTTGCGTTGCTGCAGTTTCCTTCAGCTTACCTCTTGATGGGGCTGCTGAGTTTCCTTGATTCTCTCCTGCGAAGGTATATCCCTTCGGTGCGCCTCTCAGCCACCCTCGTTTTCTCGTAACCCTTAAAGTTCAACAATGTGATCACATCGTTTCGAAACCTTGTGACTGGTTTCCATTTTTAATACGTCGCTTGACCCGAGTGAAATATTGATAGACATGTAGTTGCAAATTGCCGTAAATGTTGGTGTATGATAAATGATGACACATAAAAATTGTTTTGTAGTGATGATCGGTGTTGCAAGAGTTTTTCAGAAGCGTCGTAGTTCACTCTTTAAGTGCTGTACAGAAAAAACAGAAAATTTCCTTATATTCTCAGTTTCACTATGCTTTAGGCTAGGATTTGAGTGAGTTCAATTTTTCCATGTGAAAATGCTCTAAGAAAACTGCTTAGGCGGCATTCATGTTTACCTCTTTAGGTGTTGTCTCATAATCTTTAGTTTGCAGTGTTGATTTTGTTCTGATTTTATGCACTGTAGTACACGCTTCTTTTTTCCCCTTACACTGAAAACATCATTCACATCGGCACAGTGTACCGTAGATAGATGAACAGGAGATGGATGGACAAGGAACCACTGCCAACCTCAATTAAATCTTTACAATACATAGAGAAATGGAGGTAGGAACAGTCACAGAAAGACAGTGGTGAAACCAATGTGAACTCTTTGTTACGCTCGTCTCCTTCTCTCCTTAAACGACCCTCTACCTATTCCTGACTTTCAAGTGCACCACTTATCGGAGTTGTTATCGGGCAGTCGTCAACGAATTACTTGCAACGGTCCGTCGTGGATCAGAGGATTTCCTTATGTCAAAGAGATTTTTCAACCTTTGACGGCAGAGCCGCGAGCACGGTTGAAATAACGCTTTTGAGAGGACGACATGCTTTTAGCTCTTTCTTCATCGCATTATTCTCATCTTTGAGTACTTTCTATCGTTTTGCTCTGTCCTGAGGGATATCTGCAAGGAAAAACGGTGATGATAAATTGTTATAAATTTAGGTTTTTATCTGTGAAAAGGTACTTAGCGATGACTGACAAACGTTGCTCACAATGGTGGATGCGAAACACATCGCCTAAAGTGCAACAGCTCAAAGCATGGGCAATAAGAAGTGGTAATTCGACGCCGAAAACTTAAATTGTTGTCATTTTGAGATGTGCAAATCACAGCTACGACCTTCGCGACTAGAAATGCTCACCCTGAGTGTCAACAATTTCTTCGATATCAGTCTGAAAACGCCATTTTTCAGAAGGATAAATGAAAGTATGTTCGTATTCGTCCCCTTCGACAGCTTTTCTCTCATGAAACTATTTTAATCTCATCTCCTTTCAAAAGTTTTATATCAGGCGTCTTTGCTGTCGTCAATTACGAAAATCGAAAATCATCGTTTTACGGGACAAGACAATTATGTCGCTTCGCTGGCATCACCAGGCACTCGATGTAGCGGAACCAAATGTGATTCGATCTTTTATACAGTTGACTGTAGTTGCCCACCTCACCCATCCCTTCCCTTCCTTAAGTACATGGCTTGAGTGAATCCTTCATGATCACTGTTTACCCTCAGATTTTCCTGTAGGCGGAAACAATCCATTGTCGCATGGAGGAATTCTATTTTCCTTCGGTCGCCTGCAACAATGATAATTTGACACGTTTTAAAGTACATCGGAGTGTCGTTTTGTACAAAAGATTCACTGGCCGTCTCCAAGTTTTGGTGGCTACCGGTTCTTCATAGTATAAGAAGTCGAGAGAGGCAATTTTGGTGGTTACCGGCAGCCGCAAAGCGACGTCACATAAGTAAGCCTTCACCTCGGTTTAATTTCGTATGAAATTTTATTGCGCATTGCATTCCCAAATTCCATCTCTATTTGCGAATTTTCAGCCATTGCAGATTTCACCGTTCGATAGAGAATTTCAAACGCACCGAAGAGAACATTTCCAATTCGAAACGTGCTGTAGGTGTATGATAGAAAAAGTCAAGTGGCTTTATTTTCACTAAGCCGCCCTCACAACGTTAGATCATGTTCTCCCTAAGATTTGTACTCGCTAACTCGCAAAGTGAAGGATGTTTTGGTCTTAGCCATGTTCAGTGCAGTGGAAGAGAGAGTGGACAATGGCATGCTGGTTTGTGTTTCTAGGTATCAAACAAAACAGCAAGTGCGTTTCATTGCAGGTTTTCGAGCTGTGGTTGTAAATTATGCTGCTTGAAGTAGAAATTAAAGCTGTATATTCGTAAGAGGAATCAGAGCAATAATCAAAATTCCGCAACATTGTGAACTGAATGAGTTGTTATCAGCACTTACGAACTTAAGTCTATGGTCTAAATGAGTGAGCTGTCACATAAAACCTTGATGCTGTTAATACCGCCCTAATAGAAATTGAAGCATTCCCTCTCGCTTAGCTGTCTTCATGCAAAATTTTTGGACGGCAGTGTCTTTATGCTGTCCTAACGGTTCAGAGTTAAAAACGTAATCAACTAGCAACACAACAGCTAACGATTGTGGCTCACTGCTTCCATTGCTGGTTTTAGCAGTGCTTTCCGTTTCGGAAGATTGTTTCCCCGTCTGTTTTGCTGATCCAAGGCAGACGTCTTTTGTTGCCAGTTTTGTTTCCTGGAAGCTACAAATGCGATGAAGATCGTTTGCAACAAATATACCTCCCATAAATGTTTTAAGACAAATGCTCTGTGCTTCACTGTGTGCCTGCAGTTTCAGTCGCTCTGCTTCCTTGCATCTTTTGCCCCATACAATAGATGAAGCTATGGAGTGGAATGGGTTGGAATCAAGTAAGTGCTATGATACACCCGAATACTTACACGAGGTGATTTTCCGTTATTTTTCCATAACGGACATCATCGAAATTCAAGACAGCACAAAGTGTTAACCAACTCTAATTATCTGATGACGTCTTGGTGGTTCCTTGTCTTATTTCTATGGTTTCACGTAGCTGAAGGCTCACACACCATTTGATCCACTGAGCCCCGGCTCACTTTCGTAACTTCTTTGTTCACCAGGCAGCAACGTCCAAGTTAAAACATGCTGACGGGAACGCTGCGGAAACTGGAGGACTAATGGAAAGAACATAGGCGCTTAGAAGGATATCAACAAAAGGAGATGGAAGTCATGCAGGTGTGCAGTTTTGCAGGGTCCCGTTTGCTGTATACGTCAACTTTGGAAAAAGCAGAAAACACGTTTAACAGTTTTGGATGACTCTTTGCAGTGCTACATTGTTGATGATGTACACACATGCACGACCTATAAAGGCAGCGGAGCACTCATGTGAATATCCCATTCTCCCCTTCTCGTTTAACCTAATCATCTGTGCATGTCGTCAGCTAAAATGAAAACCACAAAAATATTGCGGGGGTTGTTGCGAAGGACAGAATGGTAGTAGTACAGGAATACTATGGTCAGAATGGTGCATAAGCAAAACAAGGTGGCCAGAAGTAGTGAACTCGCCTCAATGCGACGGTAGAGAAAGGCAAAACGTATCGCACATCAACCCCTAAGGGTCAGGCAGCTTTACGAACGACCCCGTACTTTATCAGGTGAGAAATTTCTATTTGAATCACAGTTATTCAATGATCACTACGTTATCACGAAAATACAAAACCGCATATTCGACCCTCAGGGTGGTGGTCAGTCGATTCTGCGCAGAATCGAAGATTCTGCGCGTCCGAAGGCTCCCCTAAGCTCAGGGTATCCTACAATGCCGAACGACTGAGCCGGTTCTGGCAGTCGATTTTGACTAGGAATTTTTGACAACCGATCGCATTTGGCCCGCTCTGCTGCACATAGGCCATAAGTTGATCGAATCGAGACGACTCGATTGCGTGCATTTCATCAATTGTTGGGAGTTCTAGAGGTGGTTGGGTTGCTAAGCGGAATTGCAAAATAAAATGCCATAACAGCTATTCTGAACAGCGTTTTCGGCTATTCGATTAGCAACCGTTATTTTTTCATCAGTTAATAATAACAAATATTAAACTAGCAACTGTTTCATTGTGCGTGGAACAAAATGACACAAACTCTGCAAACGTTTCATCTTAAGTCGTAATTCGCGAATATGGCGGCCGAGTTTTGCAGGCTAAAATAGAAATATTGGACAACTTCATTCAGGACCCGAAATCCAAATGCAAAGGTTGAACAACGAATGTCACCTTTCAGGTCACTTCAGAATGTTTAGAAAACGTTGTTTTCATCTCACTTATCAGAGCATTTGTTAGCATTCACGCATGTCTGCAATAATGTCACTTCGCTTATCATTCTGATCAGGGTGAGCCATAGCGAAATTTGCTGTTCGAACAATCAAGTATGCTCAAGCGTTTCATTTGTACTGATACCTGGAACTAGTGTCTCATTTTTCTCAAGTTTATGAAATTATAGGCTTTTATGTATTGCGCCCCTAGNCATAATCAGCAGAGGAACGCAAACGAATTCGAGAAATCTCAGCCAAATGTCTAGAAATGTTTAATGGGCAGAATGGCATCCCTAACTGGAAGGCGTAGTTCTCTAGGAACTGTTAAACCCCAGAGCCCATCGGAAGCCTGCAGGCGCATCGAAGGATGTGGAAATCAACAGATCAATGAAATCCGCTAGTCACAACCATTGAAAGCTCAACAATAAATAGTTCATAATAGCCTAATGTACGAAACATGTGGATTAATGCTTATATGAATGGCTGTTACAAGTGCCTTCAATGATAACTAGCAGTTAAAATCAGGCCAAATATAGAGTGGTAAACTGTAGTCACAATAGGATTTTTAAGTAGTTGCTATCAACTGCAGCAAACAAGACGAATCACCGATGCTTCAAATTATTCTATATGAACTTTCCAGTGATTCACAATAATGAAATGAGACAGTGGATAATAACGAGAACAAAAAGTGCAGCAGTGACAACAATGGTAATCTTGAAGAATAAACAACAACAACTGCAAAAGCAGTAATGATAACAGTGAAAGTGACAACGTAATAATAATCTCTAAAGTCTCCTTTATGCTGATGACTTATATTGCAAGCCGCTCCGCATTTTAGCTGCGGTATGGTGAGCCCATTACGACAACAGCACTACTACTGAACTGTATTTTGCGAACGCTATGCGACCGTTGCTCATCTCAGCGATCGCGCAACCTTTCGTTGCACTACCTGTCTCAATGAAGAACAATGCCCTGTTTATATTATCGCATCATGCTTTATATCTAGCTCAAACGTAGTGATATATGCCCACATTGCAGGCGAGAACAGAATGAATCCACTCACAACGGCACCACTCGATGCAGCAAACTAATGAGAGTTTACCTTAAGAAGTGATTTCCGACATAAGTGTAGGTCACTTCTGTCAGCAGATCTTCCACCAGCGAATAGTGATATATGCCCACATTGCAGGCGAGAACAGAATGAATCCACTCACAACGGCACCACTCGATGCAGCAAACTAATGAGAGTTTACCTTAAGAAGTGATTTCCGACATAAGTGTAGGTCACTTCTGTCAGCAGATCTTCCACCAGCGATGAAAGACGAAATTAATGAACGTACCGATTTGACGCACCTTCATCTGTGGACCATCGGTTGTGCACTCAATAGGTCCTATTCTCATATAAAATTCCTGTGAATCACTCCTCTGCACTTTGTATTCTCGATTGTTTATAACTGCGCTTACCGTGTATCTGAAATGGCAATTGTTCTAGAGTGTCGAAAGTAGCGAAGGAGCAGTACGTGCATCCAAAATGATTGACAAGGACAGATGCCTTCATTTCCACTTCCACTTTTCTTTTCCTCGAGTGAATGAGACGCCCCTGTGCAATTTGCTTTGAGATTGCGTAGTTGCGCGAAAATCAAGACCTTCCGGCTAAGAGGAAATATGCACCGAAAATCGTGAGAACAGATATGTAGAATGGTGAAAAAGTTTCCTCAAAACAAAGAAAACAAATGGGCATCTGTTTTGCCATGTTGCATGTGCATTAAAAATCACGCCAACTTGTAAACACCTTGTTACATCAATGGAAGCCTGAGTAAAGCTGCCCATCTGCCATAGGATGAAACTGCTCTACATGGACTTCGTTAAAAACACTCCCATTCAACGGGCCGTGCCTCATAGTGGAGAAGAATATTCTGGATTATTTTTCAGTGGAAGAATGCAAAACACTCTTCCATCACTACCAAAAGTCTGTCCAAAAATTTTGCATTCCTCCTTCAGATTTCTCTACAGCTAGACTAAGCAAGGATTGCATCATACATCGAGGTCGCATCTTCGTACATCATGACAATCGAGCCCAACATGAATATACGCCTTCCTCCATGGACCTTTGAAGGTTCATCGGTTCAACATTGGCTGTGGCTAGAATGTAGAGGTGGCTTCTTCGACGTGTGGAACAACAAACGTCGTGAACTGCAAGCTGCTGCATCGATGCCCTGTATGGAAAAGACACGTAGCTTATCTGCCGCATCTTGTAGCTGTTGTACCGCATCTCACAGTGTTTCTACTTCGACCTTCACTTAGAATACTTTTTCTAAATAGCATTTGTTCTCTAGATACAATTTCTTTCTTGATCTCGCCTTGTTTCCGCTGCTTCACCTTTTTCGTCCCTTGCTTTCCTTTTCAACCTCTCCTTCCCTTCTCTCTTCCTCACCCCACTCGCACGCACCTTCGTTTCAACCATTCGAATCATGATGAAGTTGCAACTGCAGAGGAAGCATGTCTCTTCGAAACCTAACAATAGCAGTTTTCAAATTCATCGGCAAAGGGATTGATCAAGGGAACTTAAACAGAGGTGGATCACAAGGGATTTATATTATAATAGAAAAGCAATAATGTTTAGCACAAAAAAAGAAAGCTGTCCAGGGTTATGAACGTTGCTGTTTTTGAGTCGACAGTTGCGCCCAAGGTAAGTGGCTTGGAAGGCGAATCTGCTATGTCTTCTGTAGGATCTCTGATTTGTGGTCCAAATACCTGAAAGCACAGTTCAGAAGCGCAAATCTTCAATGAACCCGAACGAGTACTACTAAGAATTTACCTAGGTAGCATTTTTTTTTCAACGTAAGAGATTTTTTGGTTGAATAACATTATATATTTTTCAGTTTGCTTCATGCTATTGAACCCATAGGCGCATCAAGCCCATGAATGGTTAACTAAAACATTCAATCCCACATAACTTTATAGAAGTTTTGTTTCGATATTTTCCATATAAAATAATCTTAGATATTTTCATCCTTACTCCTAATAGGCACTATAAACAAAAATTCTCTTCAGGCATTGGAGCATTCCTTCCCATTCAATCGAACTTTGAAAGGCAAACTAACACTGAATATTTCCTTATGCATTTGATATTCGCTTAGTTCATCTGTGGCAGATCCTTCTTTTGCTTTCTTATCCGGCATTGTTGACTATTGCCTGCAAGTGAAAACACATGCATAAGAACGAGGTGCTCGGAAATTTCGACCCAACAGTTTGTTCAAAATTTTTCAAACCTTTTATATCGTATGTTTTCAGATTCCCTCTCAGAAATTTGGCATAGTTCAGCATGCTTTTGCACAATATCACAAATAGCGCATTTCAATGTGTTGTTTCATTCCATAATGCGATCTCATCCTTCTACTTCATAAAAAATATGCGAAAGACTGACGTAATAGCCACCGACGGAACACTCGTACTCAGATAACTTCAGAGCTGAAGAATATCGCACATTATAATATCGTCAAAACGTCAATCTCGAATGAACGAACTGCTTACTCGTCTCGTAGGAATACACACAACCAGGACCAAGCAACACCGCCGCCTCCGATCAATTTAAAAATGAAATTGGGGTAAGTGCTGTTCGGCAGAAGCTCCTTCCTAAACATGCAACAATATTCTGTTGATGTCAAGCCAGGTTAGTTTTTGCATAGTCATGTTGAAATAAGGCGACAGAAACGCTGTTCTTATCGAAAAGGGTAACCGGTGGGCTACGTCACAAATTTTCATCAATTAACGACAAGAATTGCACGAACAGCATTCTTGAAAAGGCTGAAGCTGTTTCCTGAAGTGCTGAAAATTCTTCGAAAGAAAGTACCAGAACCATGAAGAACTTATCTCTGCTGAGGTTCGGAAGGATAGCAGCCGAATAAATCAGCCCGGGGCTTCCATTTTTTACAGCTTTCGAGTGGCATATTAATAAAAAGGGATGTATGTAGATATGAAGTATGTATGTATGGAGACATATGTGGATATGTGACATATGCAGGTAGATTGTAGGTAGATATATGTAGATATGAACTATGCATGGGTCATATGAACAGATATGTTAAATGAGCTCTTGCAAATGGCTTACAAATATGCCTATAAGATGATCATTTACAATGCATAATAAAGCATTATTGATTATTCGCATGAGAACCGATGAAATCTATTAAGCTATCATAATATCCCCATAAAAAAGCACACATACGAAAGTCAGCTTTGCCTCAGTTACTCTTGTCTTCGCTCTGAGCTGAGCGTTTCGCTCCCAATCTTTGGTATCGAGCATGTGGGCCGTTTTCTGCTTTGAAACTTCTCAGTCGAGAGAAAATGATCAATGCAAAAGGAATGAATTTTTAACTGCTTGCCTTGAATCAAATGCTCGAGTTCCTCGCTGTTCCTACTAATGAGATATTGATTGATTCACCAAAATTTGAAAACAACATAGATAGTTTTTCAAGGTCGAGAATGTCAGCCATTCCCTAGCGCTTGCGTATGATGGGTTTTCGAAAAGTTTAAGAAAAGTTTAAAGCGTAAATATCGGCTCTTTGAGCATTGGTTCTTCGTTAATCGATGAAACATTAAAAAAACACTTTACTTTTTCATATAGCGCTCCTTATAAATGCCAATTTGGAAGAGCAAAAACTTAATCCTTTTATCATTTTCTTTGTCACAGCTGTTAATGCCATGTCACAATCCTCCTCTTTTTGATGCAATCATCCATACCGCCGTCACAATCGTTCTCGATTCGTTAAAGACTACGCAGCCTCCGAAGGCATTAATGTGCAACAGTTTCCATTGCATCAATAAATCCGAAATTATGTTAATGTATTTTTGACTGCGAATGAAAACATCGCAATCGAGCTTCGTTGCCTAACGTTGTAGCTGGAAGGATCGCAGTCGGTTGGTTGGATTTTTGCTTGCACAGCACCTCGCGTTTTATATTTTCAAATATGTTGTCTTGAGAAATTCGAAGTGACGTTCAACGATTGTAGTGCGTAAAGTGCCACAGATATTGCTTAGTGTGGCCTATGTTGATAATGCACTACAGTATGCACCGACGAAATGTTCCTATCAGCCTCTCCCTCATCTTTTACCCACTATATTATCTTTGTTTGGTCGCGGTTGCGCCGTGAGGCAGATGTATTCCACACTTTTAAAGAGGGCAGCCTGTTCACAGAAAACATTGTTTAGCTACTCAATCGCATGACAAGAAGGGGGTGTTGAACGTTTCAACATTTCGTGGAACGTTCGATGGGTTTTATGCCAGCAACTAAAACTTCTAGGAACAGTGAATTTTAAGGGCTCCTTTGACTAATTCTGCTCACTTAGATTTTCCGGTCAGAGACATGAATAAGAATGAATTCCGAATCGTAAGTGTTCACTGCGACGGTTTTATAATTGTTATCGGTAGTCCATAAAAAAGTGAGTTTTCATATGCAAAAGAAAGCTTATTTTACGTTTCGAATCTTACAAATGGGTTTTATACCGCCGCAGAGATGGCCAGCTTTCTGTCGACTTCGGATCCATAGGAGACAGCTTGAAATTTGCCAACTGATGAATGGAAAAGGACTGACAAAACTGAATTTATGTTTGCAACGTTGCTCCTGCCATAGATATGAACTTGTAGATCTCCTTTTTACTTCGCTTTTTTTTGGAATTTGTAACTTGTGCGCTGAATAAATGATAAAGACCTAATGGCTGGGTTCAATTGTGCGATGGTATGCCTCCAAAGCGAAATATGAGTTGAACGCTTTGGAGCATTTGAACTGCTCAAACTTTTCCTCTTGGCACAGCTTTCTCAGTTGCTCATCGCTTTCGATGACCCATCTATCGAGTTTTCTAATAGTAATTTCATAATCTGCTAATTCGGTACTAACCGTCGAAAATTCTCATATTCGGCGCATGGGACGTGTTTGTGAACCCATACCGATAATATATTTAGTGTTACTTATATATGAAGGCTATCTAAAGTACATGTTGTGCACACATTCAGTTTATCCTATCGAAGCTGTCTTTACATTAATACGTAGAAGTGTGACCAAAAGGTGATCACGGATGCTACAGTTTCTTGTTTAAAGATCCAGGATCAATAAGGCAGTTTCTGTGAATTATTAGAAACATGTCGTTGCGTCGTTTTGCGAATTCATTTGGAGCCTTACTGGAGTTGGAGTGGAGAGAGCTAGTTTTTCCGCACTTACCACTAGTCACTGCTGCACTTTGAATATGCGACGCGATCGTGTGCAGGCGAGCGGAAGATATGTGTTCGCTTTGCTTCATGACAAACGCACAAACGTGGAAGGTTTATGTTGCGCAAACCGTTGAAACATGTGTGGTCCTGTTCGAAAAGATTATTGGATTTGCAGGCTACCGACTCCAAACGATGCAGAAAGAAGATTTTAGTATTAAAGAATTGATAACACGATTATTGAGTGTGTGCGAAAGTAATAAGGGGCTTACGAAGACAGTTACTGAAATGGAATTAATTGCTCTTTGCAGTATGTTTTGCATTCATTTATTGAAATATTTTCAACTTTCAAATGATTACTGCACTTCTTGTGATCCTTGCATGTTCACTGAAACATAAATAAATTTTCTGCAGCAAAATTTCGCCGGTAACATCCGTTCAGTGTCTGAAAGATGAGCATGATTTCAGAGTATTTCAGATGAGGCAAAAGAGGTTTTTATGTCGCAGTCGGTGTTCATCGAAATCAATCCACCAGTTCGAATATGTGGAGACACTCATGGCCAATATTCAGACGTTCTTCGACTATTTAGCCGTTGTGGATTTCCTCCTCTTGCCAACTACCTATTCCTTGGTGACTATGTAGATCGAGGCGAGCAAAATCTGGAGACGGTCGCACTACTTCTTTGTTACAAAGTATGTGTATTAGCTGCTGGGGAATTTTCTTCCTCCCCAGCAGCCAATATACCTGAAGGTCGCAAAAAATCTAACTGGCCTGTCACTGCGTGATCGTTGAGCCTTCGACGAGTCGTGGTTTTCTTCCACTTTTCCAACATACTCGAACAACCGCTGCCCTCTCGCCTCTACCAAACGTTCGTCCTTCCCAATCTCAAACTTGGGTATTTAACCTCTTTCATTTTATTGGATATAAACGGCGCAACGAGCGACATGACTGCAGTTATACCTCATAAGAGAACAAAATGACAACATCTCATAAAATAGCATAACACATCAACATCGATGATGCAAAAGTAGTCAACTCCCATTGACCGAAAATCCTCGTCCTACAGTTCGTCTAAATTTCAAAACGTTCTACCAACTTTTAATTTTCCCTCAATTTCCTGAGGTAAAACATTTCAGAAAAGGCCACAGTCTTAATAAACGACGCAGAAACAAATCGCCTATCACTTTTCCGTCCTAAATAATGTCACACAAAACTCACTTCCATTACAAAAACAACAACCTACGAAGAACAAAAATAAAGTAAAATTTGATAAGACACATAGAAAGGCCGGCACACGATAACGAAGAGAATTTGCGCCGCATGCACTTGCGGCGTCACGTCAACTGAAGAAACAGCATTTTTTCAAACCCACCCTCTCTGCTTTTAGAGGGACCTGGGGCGACATTTTAGCTAATGGCTAGGATGATTTTGTTATGATAAATCCGTTTGAGTGATATTACCCATTCTTGAAAAAAAAAATGGCGCCATGTTGCAGATATTTCGTCCTTTGTAAAAATTATCTACTGTTTAGTTGCGAGAACCTCATTAAAGGTGGGTCTAATAATATGCAATTGGCTTGCAAATCCAAATTCACAGATCCCATAAAAACTCTGTAATCACCTAAAGTGGATGCCACGCATGATGATTGGAGCCAATAAGAACTGCACCGTTCAAACCAACTCCGATCCTTCGTTCCTTCGGTCACCATTACAATGCGGACCCAATCAGTCCTAAGAACTACAATGGCTTCATTAAACAAGAAATGCGAAAAATGCTCTATACGCATCATCAATTGCTCATAGCAGAGGACGAATATTTCACGCAAGCCGGTATCAGATGTGGCCTGCGATGAAATGTGATAAACCAGTACAACTTGAAGAAGACAAACACTCACGAAAAGACTACATTTATCCACAACACCTCAGGGCAAGCGGTCCCGCTTTTTCTAACAATCGTCGCCAGCATCGCACTCTAAATGCCATGGGAAACTCGTTGACGGTACTGATGTTGAAGAAAACGATTCAAGAAAACCTTTGGAAGGGCTGTTGACCGACATAGTCACTCTGCATCTCCTAGAAAGATCTAAAGAACATCCAAGTCTCTCTCTTCGTTGCTTTTGCTGATCACAATGAAGCATTTGACTCGCTCGAGAAGATGTGGATAAACAATGCGCCCAGTAGATATGGCAATTATACCCGGTTTCCTCTCTGTATTCGAAAGCTTTTTTTGAATTCCGAACTGCCTTTCGACTTGAGGCCAAACCAACTCTCATCACAGCGCCGCTAGAATTCTTGCCAAAAACCTGAACCGTCCTTTCGATAAAGGAGTCAAAAGTGAGAAACAAATACATCTGCTTTGCGCGTGAAACTGTTCCTATTTCCAATCAATACAGCCAGACTTCGAGCCAAATCAAACCGGATTCAAACGAAGCCAAAGGAGTCGACCTTGAAGTAACCTGAAACGAGAAAGATGAGCAGTGTATCGTGCTCGGGAGTAGATATCATCGTCGATGGTCAAGAAATCGAAGAAAAAAGATGCATCCAGTCGCTGCGTACTCAACTTCTCCAATAACTTTGACGACGAATGTGGAGACGACGAAGTGTAGCATTAATGAGCTTCAGAAGAATGAGCGCAGTGTGCGTCAACAAGTATTGGTCTATGAAAATGGAAGTCCTCTCTCATCCCATGATTCATGAGCTCAGTGTCATTCTTCACTATGAGCCACTGAGGAGAAGCTGCCAATAACAGCAGAGCCATGGAATGCCAAGTATGCAAAAGTGCACTGAACAAGCCTTGGATCTTCGTTCATACAAAAGATAATACTTAAAGGCTCACGTTTAAAAATTCGTGGTTTGGTGGAGCAAGCACACTTGCAGCAATTTTAAGGTTTGCAGTGAATATCAAAATACAACAGAATGCTCGAGGCACGCTTACTAACGGGAAGTAGAGACGATAGGAGGGCGAAGATATCTTCGCAGGGGGATCTCCTCCGAGCTCCCCGACCAGCCGCCTTTTGGCATCGTTTTAGCACACGAGTGGGGAATTAGGTTTGGACAGCTTCCGTTGCGTGCTCCAGCTCCGCCTTCATTTCCGTCGGTTACATTTCCATCCAGCCTCGATTCTTCTATTGCACATCCTTCTTTCCCCATTATTTTCATTCAACATTCTTCAGTTTTGGCAAGTGATGAGCCGTTTTAAGAACACCCAGAAATCAAGCACTCTGCTCGAAATTAAGCCTGACTTCATGTAGAGGAATTCCAAATTCTGAACTTTCCGCGCACTCTAAATCCTAACCCGTCAAATGAGCATCCGGTAGGCGATAAATGACTAAGAGAGATGGCAGTGGTTCTTGTCAGACTCTCCCCCTCATGATGCATATTGTTTTGCAGTCTTCACGTACGCCAAAAACACCTCCAAGACAACGAATTCTCCACAAAGAACGATTAACTACGACGTGAAATGCAACGCTATTCACTTTCGTCGCAGATAGTGGCCGTTTTTGCTTATAGCAGACATGGCCAAGCTAGCAGTCTCTTTCTGTTTAGCACTTTCTGCGCTTTTTAGTGAGAGCATTCCGTTCTGCTTTAGGTTGTCTATAAGAGCAATTTCTTCATGTTGCGTGGTAATCACGAATGTGAACATGTGAATCGCGTCTATGGTTTCTATGAGGAATGCAACCGCCGATATCAATCACAACGTCTCTGGCAGGCATTCCAGGTGGCTGACACCAATCTCTTCTGCAAACGAACACTGTCTACATGACGAGTTTGTGGCGTTCGCTCGCAAAAAAGTAGCGACCTGAGAGGAATCTCTTGAAATAGATAACTCATGCATATTTCTTACGGCATTATCCTATAATGTAACAGTGATTGATGACGAAAAATGCAGCTGCAAAGTATTTTCGAAAACGTTTCGTCAACTGATTTTCTATTATATCCACACATGGCGGGAGATTTCATTAGTCGACTATATTTGTGTTGAGATCATTCGGCATGACGGCAGTGACATTCGATTATTGTTAAGATATAAACTGATCTTAAAATTGATCGCGGGATAATCACAGAATTGAAAATCTACCAGAAATCTGCATATGCTAGTTGCGATGCAAAAAAAAAACGGACAAATCAATATGGAGAGACTCCCATAATGGGTGTTTTTTCCTTCACTTAAGCTCACCTGGCTAAGCAACAACAAATTTTCTAAATAAACCGTTTCTTTTCACCTATTCTCTACTTTCTGATATGCTTCTTTAGAGTCCCAATGACTGCACAAATACTTCCTCCATAATCAGCTCCTTCCCCACCTAGTCAATCTATGACGAAAGTTACGTGTGAAAGCATAATGGGCCTTCAGCAATTCACAGTTTTTGCAGAAACAATCGAGTGAGATACAAAGAAATTTGGGTTCCAACTACATTCACTAGAGTTCACGAGCCTGGCTTCGGTGGCTTTGATCTCTATTAACAGGAAAGGCAATAAGCATAACAATGTATTTGTCGATGCGGGGTCAGATTGTGCGCTTTTACAAAAACGTGCCAGAAGGAAACCAGTGGCACAGGTGTCATGTTCCTGATGTTCGTCCTGAGAGCACCTCATCTTGATTTCATGGCTATTCACTGCAGTAGTATTGAAAGATCATAATCGAATTGCAAATCTCTTTAGCAGTTGCAAACTTCAAATATGAAATCGCAACGACGGGAACAGTTCAGATATTGTTTTTTAAAACAGCTCATAGCCCTCACCTTATACGCACATCTCACATCGGCGCCTTCACGACCGAGAATACTGTTCGACTAAAAAAGCAAAGTGTCGGGCGGAAGTCTAGTGGCGCTCTTGCAGAGAACAGTGTCACCCTGGCTGCAAACTGCAAACGGCACTGAGCTCGTCCCCCACATTGCATACGAACCATTACCATACTCTGCATTTTGCGAACGAATACTAAAGCTCATTAAAAAACTCGAAAACTTGTGATGGAAGCGTGCAGCTTTTTTTCAATCACTCAACGCAGAATGTCAGATTATGGATCAAGGGAGTAAGGAAATGCGTATGATTTATGGACACACTGAGTCAACGGAAAGACCCGTATAACTATGCTCACCCATTGCGTCCTATTGTTTTGATGAGATCATTGGATGTATACCATGCTTGTTGCAAAGAGGCATCATTTGACATTCTGCGTTCAGTAATTGAAAAAAAGTTGCATGTTTCCATTACAAGTTTTCGAGTTTCTGTGACGGGCATTAGTGCTCGTTTGCAATGCAGAGTGCGGTAGTGGTAGCAGTCAAGTGGGACACGAGCTCATCTCCCTTTGCGGTTCGCAGCCAGAATGACATCGTTCTGTGCAAGATCGCCGCTCAAATTCATCTCAGTTTGAGTCCCAGGGCCACTGAATGATGGGAAGGAGATTGCAGGATGTTTTTCATTTCATGCCATTGTGTGCTCTTGTCGGCGAACGGATTCTATGCATGCATGGTGGTATTTCTCCGAATCTCAAGAACCTCGATCAGTTGCGCATTATCCAACGTCCATGCACTGCTCGAAACGCGTCATTGGAGAAAGATCTGTTATGGGCGGACCCCATGCCCGGCATCACTGGATTTAGACCAAATATGAGAGGCGCATCTTTTGAATTCGGTGCTGATGTGCTCGAGTTAACCTGCAAACAACTCGATATTGACTTGGTCGGCTTTTAAACACTGCTTTTTCATCTCATAATTCGAGCGCTCCAGTCTAAACGGCCGTTTTAACAGATTTATCGCATTAGCAGTAAATCCGATCACCGCTGTACGTGATCGTGTTTGCAAGACTGTTAGGCGCACAGCATATCCGACGCTGATGCTCATATTTCGAGTGGAGTATTGATGCTGAATTTTAATCAGATTTGCAACAGATGCCACAAAGCAGTGAAGCAATAACTCTACTACCTCTAGTTATCCATCGATATGTTTTTTATGGAAGCAGAACTTCCAGCATAATCTGTGTAATTTGTCGTATTCATTTCAAACTTGACTCTTGGGAATCACGTAGTATGCTGCAGTTGTACTACTGCTCATAACTTCTTCAGGAGAAGCATGCAATTTCACATAATTAATGTACTGTTTTTGAGCTAGATGAAAACGCAAAAAAGCTAAACTGGAACTAAGAACTGAACAAAGTCAAGTAAGTCAGGCTACGAGCATAAACCTTTCAGTAATTATGGTTTTCTCGAGTAGGGGGCGATTTTATTTTATTGGTATCCCGAACGTTGGACAAATTTAAAAGCGATTCAAACTTTATGCTCCTATCCCCATTTGTTGGCTTTTGACAAACTTTTAACCCCAACCTCATTTTTACACAACCTATTTGCTCCCATAAGTGAAACTAGACCTGCACTATTTTTTATTCCTGATGGCGGGTTTTTATGAGAGTGTTCAGCTCAGTGCTGTGATGTTTCATGTGATGAGGGTAAAGGAGATCGTAGCCTGATGTCTGGGCCAAGCGGCAGGTACTCATCTCAAATTCGCATGATATCAGCAATATCATGCAAAAATCTGCAAGTGCTGTTGTTTAACGTTGCAGTCAATGGCATGTTATAAATTGTATGAGGCAAAATTAATTTACAGGTGGCTCGAGCACATCAGGTTGTACAGGATGGTTACGAATTCTTCGGTGGACGTAGATTGGTTACGGTGTTCTCAGCACCACATTACTGTGGCGAATTCGACAATGCCGCTGCAGTTATGATCGTTGATCCAAATTTAGTGTGCTCATTCCAAATTCTCCGCCCAAGTACCGCTCATTTCTGTATTAGCCGAGTCGTACCGACTTCTTCAGCGAGCGATTCCTAAAGCCCTTTTTCTCGGAAGGATTGTGCTGTGAATGATGAGCACTAGTTGATCAATCGTTTAACGCATAAAAAGAGAAATACTTGTTTCGAAGCAAGCGGTTCATTCTGAATACAGAAAAGTTTGAAGGGATGAACCACCACAAATAACAATTAGCCCTCTTGTGACTTTTCCGCAACACTGTATTGCCCTATTCGCTAGACTTCGCAATAAAACAATCAACTGCACCCATTTCAGAAAAATCATTGTAATACATGGCTAGGGTGATAAACATCCGTCCAATATTTCCATCTCATAACGAACCATTGCTATGAAATCTGCGCTGAAAAAAAATGGGATGGAAACAACGGAGATATCCTATCAATGAAACAGCTGTCGCGAATGGTGCATTTCACTGTGCGTCAATACATCATATGTTGCAAATTTTTGTGGTCGGTCAGTCTCGCAGCTACAGAGACGTCAGCAAGAAAATGCAAATTTCTTCAGCTGCTTTTTCGTTTTTCCTCGAATTTTCAGTGCTTTCAAGCAGCACAAGCTCTTTTTTGATCACTTCGTTGCGAGTTTGGCCAGAGGATGGCGGTTAGTCTCATCGACTCCGAGATGAATATACGGTGCAAATTGAGGGAAATCGATAAGGTTTGCACTCATGGTCTCCACTATGATTTGCTGGTCTTTGTGTGTTCCTTGCTTTGTTGAATTTTGCTTCAGTGAGGACGTTGAGCAGGTACCTAGGAAAATGCCAAGTTTTGAGCTTGTCCATTGTCCACACCACCTATTCTCAACATATGCTCATTACAGCCTTTCAAAAATTGCAATTTTGGGATTTGTGAACTGAGTTAACTGAATCGCGTATACGGCTGAAACTTCAGTATTCATTTTTCCTTCAGCAAAAATGCGAGAAGTCGCGACCCCAGGCCTCAGCGCGGATGCTTTATAATAGCAAGAGATGTTGGGTTTGCAAATCACTCTCATATTTGTTTACAACGGTTGCACTTGCTTTATTTCTCCTCGCACTGTCCTGCTGGTCGATGCGTCCCGTCCGCCTCTTCCTAAAGAACTGTCTTCCATAGATAGCACACTCTGGCAGCAACGGTCTGACAACTGCTTCACAGTTCAACAATGTTTTGATGAAGCAATGTGATACGGGGAAAACAGAGTTCAGCGAAGAGAAAGTAAGCTATAAAAAAAATGCGAGAAGTCGCGACCCCAGGCCTCAGCGCGGATGCTTTATAATAGCAAGAGATGTTGGGTTTGCAAATCACTCTCATATTTGTTTACAACGGTTGCACTTGCTTTATTTCTCCTCGCACTGTCCTGCTGGTCGATGCGTCCCGTCCGCCTCTTCCTAAAGAACAGTCTTCCATAGATAGCACACTCTGGCAGCAACAGTCTGACAACTGCTTCACAGTTCAAACAATGTTTTGATGAAGCAATGTGATACGGGAAAAACAGAGTTCAGCGAAGAGAAAGTAAGCTATAAAAGTCATCCTTCTCAAGACAAGTTCCGAGAGGTAATGTCAGGCAGCCTACTATTCGAAGAATTTCATGGCTGTCTTAGTTGACGCGGAGTTGCTATATTTCTTCTAGTAATCTTCCGCCTCCTAAGTGAATCCAGAAAGCAATTCTCAATAATCAAGGAAGGTTGAAAATGGAGGGTAGCTTCCCAAACATCCTCTAACCAGAACTTTCGGTACTCTGCATCAATGATAACCTCTTGATAGCATCGATTACTGTTCCTTATTGCATAAGCTTGAGAATTGAAGCTTCATCTCTCGTTGCCTATTGAAATGTCTTTTTCGGGAAAGCATCGAATAATCTGAGAGATTCTTTACAGTCGAAGGGCATCGCGTGCCTCGGCACATTCCAGCAATTTTACCGTTGTGGCTCTATATGACGGCGCAACTCTTGATTTGATATGGAACTCTATCGTTAACGCTAGTTTAGCTCAATGGACAGATTTGCGATGCAGTCAAGAAGCTAGACGTCAAGGAATGGGATAGGCTTTCATTTGGCATGAAGCAATGCACTCAGGGATTGAATATACGTATAAAAGGTCATGCTACGGATCAGAATAAACCACAACGCAAAGTAAGCGTTTGAGTGCAAAAATTTCATTGTGTTGAAGCTATTTTCATGAATATTCACAGTACGTACGATGCGATCACGGTAAATGGGTAGGAAGGGATGAGGATAGTTATGCAATGCCCGAGGAAAGTACGCATCATGCGTGTTTAAATCAATGCAGGCTACATTGCAGCATCTCTTGCTGCTGACCGTAATAAAGTAAGGTGCTCTGTACTTTGTGCCAGCTCGAATCCCTCCCTAGTGTGAAAAATATCCTCGGTAATTTGTGGTGGTCGAAAAAATGCTCGGTTTCGACAGCCTTCCCTTGTCCGTTTAATCGATAAAAGATCGAGTTTTCAACCGCTACTAGATAGGAACTTCCAACTCGTAACCAGATGCGTACAACTCTAATAAAATGAAACGGTGATTTTGTGCTATTCTTATAACATGTGAAGTCGTGCTCGCTATCGTTACAGTTGATGTAACTCGCTGGGAGAATTTCATTGTTCTATTTACGAGGTGTTTGCTACATTTTCCGTAAATAATGAATGAATATTTCGTAAGGAGCTCGATAAATCGCTGTATCAGTTTCGCCATCTCTGTAAAATTCCTTGCAAAACATTTCGCAATTTTACAGAAATAATGGTCAACGTATTTCAGCCGATGTTTCGTCACAATATTTTTGAAATTCCCGCTTCGGTAGAGCTGAACGACACCTTTATTAAGGAAAAAACTCAAAGGCGCGATATGCGAGGAGATCAGAAGCAAGAAGTGCGATTGCTGAGAAAGATCTATAGCGGCAAGAAGAACGAGTTTATCGAACTGATCGACGAGGGTACACAGGTAGGCAAACTGGTCTGTGCAAACATCTTGAAGGGTTTGGGGGATGGCACATCACCTCACATCGAATCCCACCCGCTGTAAATATCGCAAGGGACGAGCATTAAAAAGCCCATTTCATCGAATTCTGAGTTTTTGTGCGCAGACATCATCTTTTTCTATCATCAAGAGGTATAAAACCATTACAGCATTTGTTCGCTTGCGTTTATACAAACAACAACTTCCCAGTGGTAAGAATTGGAAGTTCACTATGAAGATATGTGAAATCTGCCTTGCAGACAACGGATACAGGGCAAGTGGTGGCATTCGTCGATAAGGGCTCACTTTCGTGGGGACCAGTGAAGAATAGAAAAGGATGGTGCTTCAGAAAAGTTCAAATTGGCTTCATTTCCTTCACACAAACGTGACGCGTTACTGCAGCTGAGGCAATAGTTTGATTCTCAGGGAATTTTATGATTCTTTCATTATGATATCTGTTATTTGGTTCCTCCATTAATTCATCACTGTCAAAACTCTTCAACGACAATGGTGTTAAGCGATGAAAGTGGATTGCACCGTGAAATACTGTTCCACTGGGTAGCACTGTTGATTATGCAATGGGCTACCGCTACTCTACGACGTATGCGTTGTTGCGTAAATATCTGCTCTTTCGGCGTTCAGGATGCATTCTATTCAGTAAAGCAAATGTGCGCCAAACACAAGTTCAGTTTTATTGACTTTGAAGGCAATGAAGCCAATTTGAACTTTTCAGTTTCAGTTCAATGTGTGGTATCAGATAATCACCAGAGCGGGAAATGTTTTTTTGAACCTATTCTTACCATCGGGCTCATAACAGTACCTAATGGACAGGCACTTGTTATGGCGAAAAGAGCTATCGTTCATGTGACAACTGTGGATAGAGTTAATGGAAGCAACGGCATTTGAAGCAGTAATTTCGACCTAAAAGTGGCGTTCTCTTGGCAGTCAATCCCTACCGTAGTAGTGCTTAGCATTGTAGATGCCCATTTTGGTAATAAGAACCAATCAAAACTTCTTAAGGCGGTAACCGACCAAAACACTCGGCTGCAGTCGAAAATCGGTTCAGAGCGACCGCATCTCAAATTTGCATATTTGCCTTTTGTATCATATAACAATAGCAGCGACTGTTCCATGCTTAAGAAACAATGGCAAAGATAATCTTCATTTAACTGTTTTTTGAACGAAGGTAATAGGACACTCTTGCTGCTAGGGCCACCGTAAAAGACCGACAGATTAATACTGTTGCTGACTACTACTGGTAATGCTGGATAAATGTTATTATTATCACTGCGAAGATTCTGGTCAGAATTTATTTAAAAATTGGTAAAAGTAGCAGCAATAAGTCGCCATTTTGCTTTCTAACAATGCAATCGATCAGCCAGCGTGCTTATTTTGGCTTAACTTTTGAGTAGCGATATGCATAACCGTTTGCAGTAGCCGGTAAGTGAAAAGAAAGAAACGTGCAAGGTCAACAACAGGTGCATATCCTAGACAAGAACTACAAAAACGATATCACGTAATGATAAGACTTGATTGGACTCGACAACAGTATAATAAAAATACCCCCATATGTCCGGGGCTTTCTTACAGACCGGCAAGCTTCCAACAAGCCAACTATTCCCTCATTCTCTCATGTGTCTCAGATACCTGCGCAGTGGTAAAAGGACGCAAAAGTTATTGGGAGTAAACAATGCAATTGCACGCACAAATGGGACCTTAGTGAGGTCAATAAGGAGTACGCGTGAAGATTTATATCGTGCAGCGTCAAGAATTCTTCGGAGTTACAGTCATCTGTTACCGCTGAAAATGTCGTTACCCGCTGACCAGAGGTGAGAAGGAGGATGAATTTCTTTTTCAGAGCGGCCGAAAAATATATTCGTTAACTTTTGATGTAATCGAATACTTTAATCGATTCGCTTCGAAACATTCAGCAATGCATTTGCTTCTTTTAGCCTGTCCAAACGAACAGAATTGATCATTATATGTCGATCTCAAAGACTAAAAGAAACAATTTCGACTTTTCAAACATCGCAAAGCCCAATAAGTAAGTGAATAGTGGAGGCAGAAGAGGCTGCTGTTTGTACAGCAACCATTAGGAACATAGGTACAGCAAAAAACATGGTGGCGATATATGTTGAAGGATTTCAAGCGTAGACATTACTCTGCAAATCCTAATGTTGTGAAAACATGGAGCGTTAAAGAGATACTGATTGAGGGATCGCGCTCCTTGAATCACCCGGCAGTAATGTGGACTATCTCATCAAGCGACCGAACATAGAGATCGCAGTGAGCGACTTCAAATCGTCAATGGAAATTGAGTACAGAAAACCAGGAAATTGACGAAATTTAGTTGTGTACGGTTTGATAACCAAATTTTAAGCTGCCAACGGCGATGATGGATGTGAAGAGTATATAGAATTGCGGATTGCTATCCGGGATAATCTTCATGAGGAAGTTATGATATGATGGAATTCACGCCCCGCTATAATAGGTGATGGGTGGCTTAGAATCAACAGCTGCGACCAACTAAGGCAATCATTATTTATATGTGCTTCAAGAGGTCACGAGGGATAACAAGTTCGCGATCGATTTGCAGTAGCTATCGAGGCTGCAGAAGTTATTGTTGTGGGCAAAGCAAAAAACATAGAGTTTTCATAAGCTTTCAAGCAGTTTCCCATGTACCTAAACTTATGCGCAATCCTTCCGTAGTTGCTAAATTCCATGCATTATTAGCAGACATTTTCTTTTCTCGTCTGAGAAACTAGGTCAGAGAGATCTTTTGAGACAATGTGAGGTTTTTCAAACGATGAACGTTTCGAGAACTGCGATGCTTATAGTACAGAGTGGCCTAGGAGTTGCATGATGTCGTTCGTGGAGACGTGAATCTGCGGAATGCGAATCTTTCTCAAAAATAAAAAAAATAAAAAATTCGCCTGAAGGCAGTCATCTTAATATATATATATATATATATATATATAAATATTTATATATATATATATATATATATATATGAAATGATAATTTAAACTTAATTTCTGTTTTTTCCTGTTTTTTCCACATGCCAGTTCGAGCACAGACGGATATCATATCCGGCTGCGGTTTGGCAAATAGTATGCACTTATTATATGAGCAGTAGTAACACGGTATTTAAAAGGATTTCCTGACTAGACGACATTTCATGCAACGGCAGATAAAAACAACAACATAATATCAAATAAATCGCAAGCTGATTAATGTTGGAACAATGTTGCACATGCTAAAAATAGCTATTATCAGCGAAGATAACATCCACATCACAAATAAAATAATTCACCGAAACCACTGCATGTGATGGCATTACAAAATCATAAGAAAATGGGCGTTTAAAATTTGTGTTATATGTCGCTCCACCATCCTCCATTTGTATTCCCTCCATAACGCTTACAGAGTCTAGATAGAAGGCCATAAAATTGAGCAGTCTTCATGTTATGATGTAATATGATACAGATGATTGCAATAGAGGGTCCTCGTGTGTCCGTCACTCCAAATCCTCGTCTTCATTTCCGGCTCACAGCGGTCGGTTATGAATGCACAAAAAGTATAGATATTTGTCCGGAAACGATATTTATGAGAGCTGAAAGGAATCTTGTTAAGCCAAGTGAACAAGTTTATATCACAGAGCATCACTAGTGACTGAGAAAGCACCGCGGAAGAAGAGCTAAGTATTTTTGCAGGAATCGTCGACGGAAATACGTGGTTTCCGTCTTAGGGCCGCTGATGATTTAGACATATCACCATCTCAATCGTCCTCAAATATGGCGCCTCAAAAAGGATGCCACGAATAGCCTTGGACGGCTATCGTCGAAATAAACTATGTTTTATGTGTACACTCTATAATCGGCTAAATGCTCAAATTGGCGTTACTCTCTTGTTGTTAATTATTCGACAAAATAAATTTTATTGTTTTCGTCGAGTCAGTGTTTCTTTCAGTTAAACTTTGATAGTTCAAAAGCTTGCTGCAGCGTGTGCCTGTGTTAACTAAGATAGCTTATATGCAATTATGGGATTTTCTGTTGCTGGATTCATCAAGCGACAGTCTAAAGAGGACTGACCGACACCGACGAAAACAGCGAACGGGAGAATAGTCATTGCTGCTGACTGTGATTACAAGCAAATGAGTGGTGAAGTGGCAGATAATAACAAGTGATGATACTATGGAATGTGACGAACCTCTGAAAATGGCGAAATAAACATTGAATAGGTCATAGCTTATCAAGAAGATAAAGACACTCTTTCAGCTGCACCAAATCGATCTGTACTCATTGTCTCTTCGGCGCTACCAGCCATTGAACTGCATGCGCTTCTACTTGGTGCACTCGTCGACGCTGTACCACGTCGATAAGCCGCTTTTCGTTGCTTCTTGTGGTTAGAAATATGTATTGATCGATTGTGATACTTCTTGGTCATTTTGTAGCTTGTATTTTCATTGTTAGAAGGTGATAAGCTAAGTAACGGTCGGTTTATCTCGATGGGCACTCTTCGAATCTCTTCAAGTTTGGAAGTGCATGGCGGAATTGGACTCTGTATCACGTCTCTATATTTATGTACTTTTGCTGGCGATTCACATATAGCTGTTCGTATGCTCTCGGGTTGTCTTGTTGCGGGTCGCGATTCGGGGCACTGTTGTTCTTTTCGATTTT